>JARQOC010000002.1:150445872-150604962 GCA_033576535.1 Allobates femoralis | reverse complement strand
CAGCAGGGATGGAGTTTTGCTCCATATTTGTTCCTGAAAAAAATGTTTGAGCCGACAGCCTTAGACAAATCGCAAAGGGAAAAATAAGATTTCTTTAGTTAAATGGGGATAAACTAAAAGCAAAGTCACAGACAAATCTCGTCTTTTTTTTCTATAAACTTTGGGGTAAATTTACCTCCTTTTTCTGCTGTGACTTTGCTTTTAATTTTAGGTTAGGGACTCGCAAGACTATGAGGACCCTTGACGCGGGTTGCGAGCTTTGTGTATTTTGGCCAAAATATCAACCATTGCCACATAAATTTGATATATATATTTTGCATGTTATATGTGCACTAGTTTCTGTGACCTGGGCAGGTAAATAAATACTCGTGGCCATTTTTTCTATATTGACTTGAGAATTTTTGGGGAATGCGAGTTCCCTTTTCTGTGGCTTTGGCTTTTCATTTTGGTACAGTGACTCACAAAACTATGAGGACCCTCGATGCATATTTTGGCCAAAATATCGACCAATACCTCATATTTATCATTTACAGTTTTGCATGCTATGCTGGATTCAGCCAATCCCATCTATATTGGCCTTGTTATCTAGGGCACCTGTCCCGGTGGGGGGTACTGATAGTGCTGGGCAGCATCCTGATCTAATAGTATGGGTGTCATTAATAGGCTATAAGCGATCGCCCTTCCATGAATTAGTCATTTGTGATTGTCTCATCAGTATTTTGCACCAGTGTTTGCCTCCATCTTTATACAGGAGGCTACTGCATTAGTTTGTGACCTGGGCAGATAAATACTCTTGCCCTTTTTTGCTATAATGAATTTAGATAGAGATAAATCAATCAATCCAGCATCTAGCTCGCTCCTCCGGCCAACAGCTACTCTATAGATACCACCGTAGGCCTGCAGGTAAGTCTCTATCCCTGTACAGGGGTATAATGGTGAAGGCAGAGATCTTTGGCCCTGTGATAAGCCTCTATCCCTGTACATGGGTAAAATGGTGAAGGCAGAGATCTCTGTCCCTGGGATAAGTCTCTATCCCTGTACGGGGGTATAATGGTGAAGGCCAGAGATCCCTAGCCCTGTGGTAAGCCACTATCCCTGTACAGGGGTATAATGACGAAGGAAGAGATCTCAGGCCCTGTGGTAAGTCTCTATCCCTGCACAGGGGTATAATGGTGAAGGCCAGAGATCCCTGGCTATGTAGTAAGCCTCTATTCCTGTACATGGGTAAAATGGTGAAGGAAGAGATCTCTGGTTCTGTGGTAAGACTATCCCTGTACAGGGGTATAATGGTGAAGGCAGAGATCCCTGGGCCTGTGGTAAGTCTCTATCCGTGTACAGGGGTATAATGGTGAAGGCAGAGATCCCTGGGCCTATGGTAAGACTCTATCCCTGTACAGAGGTATAATGGTGAAGGCAGAGATCCCTGGGCCTGTGTCGCAAGTCTCAATCCCTGTACAGGGGTATAATGGTAAAGGCAGAGATCCCTGGGCCTGTGGTAAGTCTCTATCCGTGTACAGGGGTATAATGGTGAAGGCAGAGATCCCTGGGCCTGTGGTAAGTCTCTATCCCTGTACAGGGGTATAATGGTGAAGGCGGAGATCCCTGGGCCTGTGGTAAGTCTCTATCCCTGTACAGGGGTATAATGGTGAAGGCAGAGATCCCTGGGCCTGTGGTAAGTCTCTATCCATGTACAGGGGTATAATGGTGAAGTAAGAGATCTCTGGCTCTGTGGTAAGACTCTATCCCTGTACAGAGGTATAATGGTGAAGGAAGAGATCTCAGGCCCTGTGGTAAGCCTCTATCCCTGTACAGGGGTATAATGGTGAAGGAAGAGATCCCTGGCCCTGTGGTAAACCTGCATCCCTGTACAGGGGTAAAATGGTGAAATCCCTGTCCTTGTGGTAAGCTTCTATCCTGTACAGGGGTATAATGGTGAAGGCAGACATCCCTGGCCCTGTGGTAAGCCTCTATCCCTGTACAGGGGTATAATGGTGAAGGCACAGATCTCTGGCTCTGTGGTAAGCCTCTATCCCTGTACAGGGGTATAATGGTGAAGGCAGAGATCCCTGGGCCTGTGGTAAGACTATCCCTGTACAGGGATATAATGGTGAGGGCAGAAATCTCTGGCCCTGTGGTAAGTCTCTATCCCTGTACAGGGGTATAATGGTGAAAGCAGAGATCCCTGGCTCTGTGGTAAGTCTCTACCCCTTCACCCCCGGGCTATTTTCTGTTTTTCATTTTTGTTTTTTCCTCCCCTGCTTCCAAGAGCCATAACGTTTTTATTTTTCTGTCAATATACACATATGATGGCTTGTTTTTTGCGGGACGAGATGTACTTTCATATGCAAGAATTTATTTTACCATATAGTGTACAGGGAAATTGTTTTTTGGGTATTTTAGTTGCCATGTTCACTATATGGGTAAAACCGATGTGACGGGGTGATGCCTCGGGTCGGTACGAGTTTGTAGACACCCAACATGTATACTTTTTTTGGTATCTAGGTGGTGAAAAAATATTCAGAAGTTTGCAAAAAAACAAAAAACTAACATTTTGCGCCATGTTCTGCGACCAGTAGCGCCCTCATTTTTTGGACTCTGGGGCTGCATGACGGCTTATTTTTTGCATCTTGAGCTAATGTTTCTAATGATACCATTTTTGGAGGGATCCGCAGTTTTGATCGCCCGTTATTGCAATTTATAGAAATATTGCGGCGACCAAAAAAACGGAATTTTGGCGTTTGGACCATTTTTTCCGTTACGGAGTTTATGGCTCTCATTAACGGATTTTAATAGGATGATAGATCGGGCGATTCTGAACGCGGCAATATTTTTTAATACTTTTATTGTGATTGGGGGAAAACGGGGGCGATTTAAACTTTTATACATATTTTTTTTTTTTTACAGGTTTTTAAAAACTTGATTTTTTTATTAATTCTTATTTTTACACTGCCCCTTAGAGAGGCACCTTGCTGCACAGGCTGATCACTTCTGGGAGATACAAATGAGCTGCAGCCCGGATCCGATCGGCGCTGTTACCCCGACATCTCAGCTGATGAGATCAGCTGAGATGTCGGAGCTTTGATGTGAGCTCCGCGCCGGAGCTCACATCAAAGCCCCCTTACCGGCTCAGGACATTGTACAACGTCCTGTGTCGGCAAGGGGATAAAGACAGCTGTCTTACATTGTCACCTGTATAAAAGCCTCCTGTCCACACACTCAATGAATCAGTCACACTCAAACTTCTACAACATGGGCAAGACCAAAGAGCTTTCTAAGGATGTCAGGGAAAAGATCCTAGACCTCCACAAGGCTGGAATGGGCTACAAATCCAGAAGTTAGGCTGCTTTCACATTTGCGATTTGAAATGCAGCGTACCGAACGCAGCCAAACGCATGCACACTGTGCTCCTATGTTTAACATGGGAATGCATGGTACCTGCGTTTCGCTGCATTCGGATGAGCATAATTTGTGCGCCCTCCGAATGAAACATGTTGCATTTTTTGTGCGTTCACAGGCGCTTGTTTTATTAGCAAGTGCCCGCAAGCGCACAAACAATGCATGTAAGTCAATGGATCCGCAGTGTCCTCCACATGACAGCACAGGAGAACCCTGCGGATCACATAGAAATCTTTCCCGGTGACTGACGCTAATCGGCGGCTCCCAGGAGAGCAGCTGGAGCAGCTGCTGATCTCCCGGGGACGGGCGCCGCTAATCTCCCGGCAGTGTCGGCACGGGAGATTTAAATAAACAGCTGATCTGACAGCTGTTTAAAACTCCAGCGTCGACATCACCTATTCGGTGACTTAAACAGCTGTCAGATCAGCTGTTTCTTTAAATCTCCCGCGCTGACACCACCAGGAGATTAGCATCGCCCACCGGGAGGAAGAGATCTCCACGGCTGATCTCCGCCTCCCGGCCGCCAAGTCCGCCAATTGGCTGGCCAGGCACCATACTTTGTGAACGCATGCAGAGAATCTCTGCTGCGTTCACATCAGTATAGCAGCATTTGCGTCTGCATGCCAGACACATGCAGACACAAACGCTAGTGTGAAAGTAGCCTAAGACGCTGGGTGAGAAGGAGGCAACTGCCGCTGCAATAGTAAGAAAATGGAAGAAATACAAAATGAGGTCAATTCACATCGATCTGGGGCTCCATGTAAGATCTCACCTCGTGTGGTATTCAGGATCATGGGGAAGGTGAGAGATCAACCTAAAACTACACAGGGGAACTTTTTAATGATCTCAAGGCAGCTGGGACTACGGTCACCAAGAAAACCACTGGTAACATATTATTCTGTAATGGATTAAAATCCTGCAGTGTCTGCAAAGTCCCACTGCTGAAGAAGGCACATGTGCCCCCGTCTGAAGTTTGCTAGTGAACACCTTGGTGATTCTGAGAGTGATTGGTAGAAGGTGCAGGGGTCAGATGTGACAAACATTGAGCTAATTTGGCAATAAATCAATGCGCCATGTTTGGAGGAAGTGTAATGCTGCCTATGACCCAAAAAACATCATCCCCAGTCAAGCATGGCAGTGGAAATATTCTGTTTTGGGGGTACTTCTCGGCTAAGGGCACAGGACTACTTCACCACATCAATGGGACAATGGAGCCATGTACCATCAAATCCTGAGTGACAACCTCCTTCCCTCCACCAGGACATTAAAAATGGGTCAAGGCTGGGTCTTTCAGCACAACAATGACCAAAACATACAGCCAATGCAACAAAGGAGTAGCTCAAAAAAAGAGAATTTTGTTTACTTACCGTAAATTCTTTTTTCTTTAATCATCAATGGGAGACCCAGACAATGGGGTTAAGGGCACTGCCCTCCGGAGGCCACACTAGGTACTACAAGTTTGTAGACACCGCCCCCTCCGCTTATAAACCCCTACCGCAGGGAATATCCTCAGTTTGGTCCATAAGCTGCGAGGAGACACAAAATAACCACACCCGAAACCTCGGGAGAAAAAAACGTGAACAAACGGTCCAACAACCGGAATAAACTGTTCCAACTGGGAACAAGTCAAATGTGACAACAACCAACGGAACACTGGGTGGGTGCTGGGTCTCCCATTGATGATTAAAGAAAAAAGAATTTACGGTAAGTAAACAAAATTCTCTTTTTTCTGGTCATCATAATGGGAGACCCAGACAATGGGGATGTCCTAAAGCAATACCCCAGGGCGGGAAGAGTTCCTCAAAAGACGGATAAGACATGGTCCCCCTCTTCAAAGGTGGGCAACCGCCGCCTGGAGGACCCGCCTGCCCAGACTTGCATCCGCAGAGGCATGGGCATGCACCATATAGTGCTTAGAAAAAGTATGCAGGCTTGACCATGTGGCTGCCTGACACACCTGTAGAGCAGAAGCTCGATGTCGCAAAGCCCAGGAGGCACCGACAGCTCTAGTCGAGTGCGCCTTCAATCCCACCGGGAGAGGCAGACCGGAAGAACGGTAGGCCTCCTGAATGGGCACCTTGATCCATCTGGCCAAGGTAGATTTTGATGCCGTGGACCCCTTACAGCGACCCGCCGTAAGGATAAACAAAGAGTCAGAACTCCGGAAGGAGGCAGTCCTGGACACATAAATGCGTACAGCCCTCACGAGATCCAGAGTGTGAAGGTCGCGCTCAACCTGGTGAACGGGAGCGGGACAAAATGATGGAAGCACAATCTCTTGGTTCAGGTGAAAAGTGGACACCACCTTAGACAAGAATTCTGGCCGTGGGCGTAAGACCACCTTGTCTTGGTGAACCACCAGGAAGGGTGACTTGCACGACAGTGCAGCCAATTCTGAGACCCTTCTCAGACGTAATCGCCACCAAAAAGACCACTTTCTGGGATAGACGAGAGAGAGGAACTTCTCTCAGCGGTTCAAACGGCGGCTTCTGAAGTGCCGCCAGGACCATGTTGAGGTCCCAAGGGTCCAGTGGCCGTCTATATGGCGGAACCACCCGAGACACCCCCTGTAGGAATTGACGGACCTTCGGTAGAAGCGCCAAACGTCTGTCAAACAGCACAGACAGCGCCGACACCTGACCCTTCAGGGAGCTAAGGGATAAGCCCAGCTCCAAACCCGACTGAAGGAAGGCCAACAGCGTCGGAATCGACAAGGGCCAAGGTGACCGTCTACCAGAAGCACACCAGGCGAAAAAGATTTTCCACGTCCTGTGGTATATCTTCCGCGAAACAGGTTTCCTAGCCCGATTCATAGTGTCAACCACTGTAGAGGAGAAACCCCTGGATGTCAGCAGCCAGGCCTCAAGAGCCATGCAGTCAACCTGAGGGCCCTGGAATTGAGGTGGAAAAATGGGCCTTGCGCGAGAAGATCTGCGCGTTCTGGAAGAGCCCACCTGTGTCCGCCTGACAGCTGCCACAGGTCTGGATACCAGGACCTCCTGGGCCAATCCGGAGCCACTAGAATGGCCACCTTGCACTCCGTCCTGATCTTCCACAAAACCTTGGGAATCAGAGCTAGAGGCGGGAACACATACGGCAGAAGAAATCTGGACCAACTCAGGATCAGAGCGTCCGCCCCCAGAGACTGAGGATCCCACGACCTCGCCATGTATCGCGGCACCTGATGATTCAGCCGTGAGGCCATCAGGTCCACATCCGGAGTGCCCCATCTGCTGCAGACGTCTCGGAAGACGTCCGGATGAAGAGACCACTCTCCGGCGTCCATCCCCTGCCGGCTCAGATAGTCGGCCTCCCAGTTTTCGACTCCTGGGATGTGAACTGCGGAATTCAGGCAGTTGTTGTCCTCCGTCCAGGATAGGATGCGGTGGACTTCGGCCAGAGCCTGTGCACTCCTGGTTCCTCCCTGATGATTTATATATGCGACGGCCGTCGCATTGTCGGACTGAACCCGAATGGGTTGTCCTGAGAGGAATCTCTGAAAAGCCAGGAGCGCCAGATAGATCGCCCTGATCTCCAGCACGTTGATCTGCAACGCCGACTCCGACTGAGTCCAGAGGCCTTGGGCCCTGTGGTGTAAGAACACCGCCCCCCAGACTGGCGTCGGTGGTCACCACTACCCAAGATGGTTTGATGAAAGACCGGCCCCGAGACAAGTGATGTGGCAGTAGCCACCACTGCAGGGAATCCCTGGTCGGTTGAGAAAGAGTCACCAGCCGATTCAGAGAAATCGTCCTCTTGTCCCATCTGCGGAGAATCTCCAGCTGGAGAGGACGGAGGCGAAATTGTGCGAAAGGCACCGCCTCTATTGATGCCACCATACGTCCCACCAACTTCATCAACACCCGTATGGATGACTGTGGTGCCAGGAGGACCTGCTGTACTCCGGAATGGATGGCCAACTGTTTGGCTCGTGGCAGAGACACCAGAGCTGAGTCTGTGTGGAAGTCCATGCCCAGATATGTCAGTGACTGGGTCGGAACCAGGGTCGATTTCTGAACATTGAGAAGCCACCCAAAATGTTCCAGAGACTTCATGGTCGCCTCCAGGCTCACCCGACACAGGTGTTCCGATGGCGCCCTGACCAGAAGGTCGTCTAGATAGGGGATGACGGCATGTCCCTGCACATGCAGGAGAGCCATCATAGAGGCCATCACTTTTGTGAACACCCGCGGAGCCGAGGCCAGACCGAAAGGGAGAGCCACGAACTGGTAGTGTTCGTCCCCCACTGCGAATCTTAACCAGCGTTGATGAGCTGGTGCAATGGGCACGTGAAGGTAAGCGTCCCGGATATCTATGGACGCTAGGAAGTCCCCCTGTGACACAGCCGCGATCACGGAGTGCAGGGATTCCATGCGGAACTTCCGAACCAACACGTGACGGTTGAACAACTTGAGGTCCAGAACCGGGCGAAAAGAGCCGTCCTTCTTTGGGACGATAAAGAGGTTGGAGTAAAAACCCCGGAACCTCTCCCCGGAAGGCACTGGGACCACTACTCCGTCTCTGCGGAGACCCTCCAACACCAGATGAAAAGCCTGAGCTTTTTCTGGAGACGGGACCGATCGATGGAATCGGTGTGTCGGCTGAGACGTCAGCTCTATCCTGTAGCCTCTGGAGACTATCTCGTACCCACTGATCTTGGACCTGGAGTAGCCATCTGTCCCGAAAAAGAGACAGGCGGCCCCCCACCTGTGGGGAGGCAGGAGGAGAGCGCGAGTCATGCGGAAGTGGGTTTGGGGGTGGCAGCCGCTGCCCCCGCCGGCTTCTTCTGGCGACCCTTGGGACGCCACTGAGTAGAGGACTTGTTCCCTCTGTCCGCACGGGCAGACGATGCTGATGGCTGTGAACTGGATCGAAAGGACCACTGTTTTGGGTTCCTTTTCACGGTATACCGTGGCTTAGGTTTATTCTGTGGAATCTTTGACTCAGCAGAATCCTTAATCAGCTTGTCCAGTTCGGTACCAAAAAGCCTGTCGCCAGAGAACGGAAGATTCTGTAAAATCTTCTTAGACGTGGCATCTGAGTCCCAAAGACGCAGCCACAATAACCTGCGGATCGCTATAGCGTTGGCTGAAGCCACAGCAGAGCGATTTGCAGTTTCCAGTACTGCCGTCCTGGCGTAATCCGCATAGGCCCTTGCTCTATCAGTAAGCGCCAGGACTTCTGAACTGGACCCTGCCAGGTCCGCGATACCATCCAAGCAGGAGGTGATCGCCTGCAGAGTCCAGACCGCGGCAAAATTAGGGGCAAATGAAGACCCCACAGCCTCATAAGAAGACTTGGCGAGTTGCTCGACCTGTCTATCTGTCACATCCTTTAATGAGGAGCTATCAGAGGCAGAGAACAGAGAGCGTGCAGCAATCCTGGTCATGGAAGCGTCCACCTTAGGGGACTGCGACCACTCCTGAAGCACCTCCTCAGGAAAGGGGAAGCGATTGTCCTTGGATTTACGGACATAACGCCGTCCAGGATGAATCCTGGGCGCTCTAACCACCCTTCCAAAGTTAGTGTGGTCCATAAAGGAACCACTTGGTCTAGCCTCCGGCCGCAGCCATTGGTAGACCTCCTTCGGGTGAACGTTCACCTCCTCCGGGGGTGTCACGAGACGCAGAGTCTCGTTGATGGAGGACACCAGATCCTCCACCCCCTCTGGTGGTTCTGACACGGACCCGAGTAATGAACCCCCATCATCCTCATCCCCCTCAGAGAGACCCTCCTCTTCAGAGAGTGTCTTGAGCTCGGGTGAATCCTCACGTCGAGTCCGCTTAAGGGGTCTCATAGTTGAGGCAGGGGACACTCTGGAGTAATGTGAAGGAGCCGCTGGATTGTCCAGTCTCCTGGTCAGTACCTCCAGGGATTGCGACATGGAGGACAGCTGGGATAACATAGATTCATTTATCTTGTTCTGTGTCTCCCATGGCCCTGGGCCCACATGGACCACAGGGTACGGCACCGAGGCTGTTGTCTCAGCAGTATCAGCCCGGGCCTCTGGGCGTCCGCAGTTATTGCAGGACCCCTCCACCAGTGTCCCTTTGCATGTAGCACAGGTAGTGGTGTTACTGGCCGCCTTAGCAGCGTTCTTCCCAGCTGAGGACATTCCCACAGCAGGGGGATAAGCCAATCTTTAAAGAGACAAACCGGTACAACCGGCGGCTTACCGACCGCAGTAATGCGGCGGAGGAAGCGGTGTGTGCGTGTGTGGCCTCCGCGAGTCTTCCGGTCTCCCCTGTAATGAGTGCAGCCGTGCACGTCAAGCAGATCCCAGCCGGGAAGTGAGGGGAAGATGGCCGCCGACAAATCAATTGTGGGCGGAGCCGAAGACACGCGGGAAGCCACACGCACGCCCCTTAATGACGTCACCGCCGGGGCTGCTTCCATCTCCTCAGGCAGCCCCAGTAATGAAGGCGCCGAGGCCCGCAGCGCGGGAAAGTATCGTGACACACACAAAACACAATACCAAGGCTGCAGACAAAGTCTGGAGCCGACAGCCGCAGCCCCTGTGAGACACAGGGCGGTCAGCCAGAGTGGCCCCAGCACGGGGTCCACCGCCAGAACCGCGGACCCGAGGGTTGCGCGCGGTCTGAGTGTCCCAACACATATAGTGCCGACACTACCCCCAGGCACACAGGAGACACACAAGGTGCCTCAGTGCCGGTCCGGTCTGTAAGCACCTTTAGGGAGGCCTCGGACGGGGGTGCAGCACCAGTCCGGTCTGTAAGCACCATTTAGGGAGGCCTCGGACTGGGCTGGCTCCAGTCCGGTCTGTAAGCACCATTTAGGGAGGCCTCGGACGGAGCGGAGCTGTGCAAGGCTCCAGTCTCCCACTTTCCAGAGCCCCCAAACAGGGATGGGAAGGAGTGCGACAGCGTACCGGGAGACACAAAGTGTCCAGGCTCTAGGCCCTCCGGTACCTCGACCTGCGTGTTCCCAAGGGTGAGCAGGGAGACTGCCGAAGGTCCCCGACCGGGACCATATTACCTTGTCTTCAGACGCCATCACGTAAGTAGTGAGAATGCAGTGAAGTGCAAGCAAAGCGTGTGATACCTCCGAGTACACCAAGTTAAAAACTGAGGATATTCCCTGCGGTAGGGGTTTATAAGCGGAGGGGGCGGTGTCTACAAACTTGTAGTACCTAGTGTGGCCTCCGGAGGGCAGTGCCCTTAACCCCATTGTCTGGGTCTCCCATTATGATGACCAGAAAAGGAGCACATTAAGGTCATGAAGTGGCCTAGCCAATCTCCAGACCTTAATCCCACAGAAAACCTATGGAGGGAGCTGAAGCTCCGAGTTGCCAAGCAACAGCCTCAAAATCTTAATGATTTAGAGATGATCTGCAAAGAGGAGTGGAGCAAAATTCCTCCTGACATGTGTGCAAACCTCATCATCAACTACATAATAATAATAATAATAATAATAAAGCTTTATTTATATAGCGCCAACATATTCCGCAGCGCTTTACAATGTAGGGTTAGCGTACAGAAAATATACAGTAAGTAATTACAATAGATTACAATACAATACAGTAAGTAACTACAAGAAACATCCGACGGCTGTGCTGCCAACAAGGGTTTTGCCACCAAGTATTAAGTCTGGATTGCCAGCGGGATCAAATACTTATTTCTCTCTTCAAAATGCAAATACATTTACATAATTTAGACAATGTGATTTTCTGGATTTTATATTCTATCTCTCAAAGTTAAAATTAACTTACCCTTAAAATTATAGACTGTTCATGTCCTTGGCAGTGGGCAAACGTATAAAATCAGCAAGGGATCATATAATCATTTCCCTCACTGTGTGTGTGTGTGTGTGTGTGTGTGTGTGTGTGTATATACACATACATACACACACACACACACACATTTTATATTATATATATATATATATATATATATATAAAAAAATATAAAAATATAAATAATGAAAAATATATGTGGAGCAGCACAAAAAAGAAAATAATTCAGGTGCAAGCCCTCCTACCATAGATCCTTAGGTGTAGATAGGGTGGATAAAAATCAATGTTTTTTTTTAAAAAATATAAAAATAAAATTAAAAAAAAAAAGGATTTTTTTTTATTTAAATCAGATTTTTTTTATTTAAATCGGATTTTTTTTCAATAAACTGCTTTTTGAGGAAAATATTTTACCATCCAAAGGTTCTTCCATCATGAGATAAAGCCAAGTTGTTTAAAGGGAACCTGTCACCCCAAATCACCCTTGTAAGCTCTAAATACATGTCCCTGAAGCATTACAATACAGTCCTACACATCCCTTTGTGAGGTTTTAGTGAAATATGAAAGTGCAATAAAGTCGTTTGTAAACTTACTAAATCCATGGCAGTGGGGCGTTCCCAAGCCTCCTTGTCTACTAGGCGGTTCCCCTGTGCCGCTGTATTACGCCCTAATGGGCGTTTTTTTCAAACTTTCTAGCGCGGGCACGATTCAGATTCTCGCGCCCGCGACGTCACGGTCATGTGATGCCGTGACGCGTCATTTCCGGGCGGCAGGGGCGCTGTTGTCTGACACGCACCGGCCGACTTCAGCATGCGATCTGCGCATGCGCTGAAGTTGGCCAGTGCGCGTTCACAGAGAGAGGCAGGTGCGCGTCAGACAACAGCGCCCCGGCCGCCCGGAAATGACGCGTCACGGCATCACATGACCGTGACGTCGCGGGCGCGAGAATCTGAATCGTGCCCGCGCTAGAAAGTTTGAAAAAACGCCCATTAGGGCGTAATACAACGGCACAGGGGAACCGCCTAGTAGACAAGGAGGCTTGGGAACGCCCCACTGCCATGGATTTAGTAAGTTTACAAACGACTTTATTGCACTTTCATATTTCACTAAAACCTCACAAAGGGATGTGTAGGACTGTATTGTAATGCTTCAGGGACATGTATTTAGAGCTTACAAGGGTGATTTGGGGTGACAGGTTCCCTTTAACTCAGTAGAATAAAGGCTGTATATGTGTAACATTCACAATGCCATGCTCTTCCAGAGGTTTCTGTAGGATTAGTGGGCAGTTTCTCTCCTATATTATCACAGACGCTCGCTTTACTTACGCAGTTCTCAAAACTGAATTTGACTCCGCAGAGGTCCCAGCCTCTTCTTCACGGCAAAAATGTTACAACATGAACAGAGTTGAGAAAAAGACCTTAATCCTATTGTTCTACAAACCTATGAATACAGAATCAACCCCTTCAGTGCCAAGTCCAAGAAGTTAGGCAATATGTTTCTGATTGTTTGGAGTGGAATAGATCTGCACAACACAAGAAGAATGTGAATCTAAGTGTGAGGAGGAGGAAGGGCAAGCAGACAAGAAAATGAAAGTGAAACTTTGAGCACAATACTGCAGCATAGCCACAGACAGACAAGTCTGGATCTGTTTGTGTGTACGATCTGAGGTTTATTACATTCTATCCTTATAATGGCAGCAGGCCGTAAAAGAGACCCAGTTTGGGAATATTTTAATGAAGCTCCTTCGCCTATCGGTAAGGCAGGCATGCGTGCAAAATGCAAACGATGCAACAAAGAGATGCAAGGCCTGGTGGCGCGAATGAGGCAACATCATGAGAAGTGCGGTGATGAAGATGACCAAAGAAACACTTCTGAACAGGCAGGATCTTCAGGTTGGCAAACATTTTTATTGAATCCTATTTCTAAAGACTGAACTGTCATGTGTGAGAAAAATTATATTTCTTATTATTAGTGAATGTTACTGTCATTTGGTACAGTTATGAAGAAAAACAAATATTCCTTTTGGGGCAGGGGCAGTGATGTGTTGTGTACAATAAGCAGAAATTGTATAATAAACAATAAAATAACAGCATTGACTTTTTTTGTTTAGGGGAATTCATGGATTCTGGAAACTATCCACCTCCAAGATCACCATCATCCTGTTCTACAGTTTCAGAGTTATCCATCCAGGATAGTGCTTCATTAGCAGCAGCATCATCATCAGACACCCACAGCCACATATCACCATCACCCAAAGGAAGAAAAAACCTTTACCTCCTGGAACCACCATAGATAGGTTTGTGATAAGAACTAGCAGATTAGAAAAAGAGTTGATTGATGAAAAAAATGGCCCAGTTTATTTATGCAACGAACTCTTCTTTCCGTCTGCCTGAGAACCCACATTTCATTAATATGGTTCAGTCACTGAGACCAGGATACAGTCCACCCAGCAGAGCTGATGTTGCAGGGAAACTGCTGGATCAAGTGTATGACAGAGAAATGGAGCAATGTGCAACAGCTCTGGAGGGTAAAATTGTTAACCTAAGTATTGATGGGTGGAGTAATGTCCACAATGATCCTATTGTATGTGCTTGTATAACAACAGAAGAAGGTAAAGTCTTCCTTGCACAAACAACTGATACGTCAGGAAATGCACACACAGCAGAATACTTACAAGAAGTAGCAGTAAAAGCTATAACGACATGTGAACAAAAATTCAAATGTCTAGTACGCAGTTTGGTCACTGACAATGCTGCAAACGTATCCAAGACGAGAAGAGATTTAGAAGAGCAGGGAGGGAATACAAAGCTGCTAATAACATATGGTTGCAGTGCTCATTTGCTGCACCTTTTAGCCAAAGACTTAAGTGTTCCAGAAATAAAGGCTAATGTTGTTGAAATTGCTAAATACTTCCGTAATAATCATTTTGCTGCAGCAGCTCTGAAAAGGATGGGTGGAACCAAGCTAACGCTCCCACAAGATGTTGGATGGAACTCTGTGGTGGACTGTTTTGAGCAGTATATCAAAAACTGGCCTATTCTGATGACACTTTGTGAAGAAAATCGAGATAAAATAGATGGCACTGTCACGGCCAAAATCCTCAACATTGGGCTTAAGAGAAATGTTAAACATATGCTGAGCTTCCTGAAACCCATCTCTCAAGCTTTAAACAAAATACAGAAAAATAGCTGATTTATTGCGGATGCTGTTGAAATTTGGAAGGAACTGAGTGAACACTTAAAAACAGAACTACACATGGACAGAATAAAATTACAAGCAGTAAACAAACGAATGGGACAAGCACTGACTCCAGCTCATTTTATTGTCAATATCCAATATCAGGGTCAAAACCTAAGTGCTGAGGAAGAGGAGTTAGCTATGACATGGGTATCCAGCAATCATCCATCTTTAATGCCAACTATAATAAACTTCAGAGCTAAGGGGAAACCATTCAAGAAATATATGTTTGCTGAAGATATTTTAAGGAAGGTCACACCAGTAAACTGGTGGAAGTCACTTAAGAGCTTGGATTTAGAGACTGTTCAAGTAATGATTTCACTTTTAACAGCAGTAGCTTCTTCTGCAGGCGTTGAAAGAATATGCTCTTCCTTTGGACTCATTCATTCTAAATTGAGAAATCGGTTGGGACCCAATAAAGCAGGAAAGCTTGTTTTTCTTTTCCAGATTATGAATAGGAACAAAGAAGAAGATGATGATGAAGATGACGACAAGTGAGCTACAGAGGACAGCAGGGACAGTAGTATTTAAGTTTTTCATGTGTCGGCTGGGCTGACAGTCTAAGTTTCTTAAAATATATATATATTTTTGTTTAGCCAAATTAGTTAACAAACATGGATGTTTGTTTAAGCAAATAACTTATGCTGTAATGTTGTTATTGTTTCAGTTGAATAAATCTATTTAAATTGTTATTAAGGTCAGGATTATTTTTCTCCTTCCTAAGTACAACAGAAAAGTGGTGTCCAAATATGAATGATTAACCCATTAAACTGGGGAGAAAAAAGTAATATAAAAAGTGATTCTAAAAATCTTCATCTACTTGCATGTTAAAGTAGCAAGAACTAGTTTAGGTAGAAACTTTGATTTAAATCACTGATTTAAATCAAGCCTTACTGACTAGTGATTTAAATCGTGATTTAAATCAGTTAGATTTAAATCAAATCCACCCTGGTCCACAGGGAAGGCGCTCATGTGATCGGCACCGTACAGTGACACCATCACTGTGCGCCCAGATATTATAACACAGTCACACTACATTACACATGCACAGATTTAATGAAAAAAAATCTTCAAGGGAAGGTTTTTTTTAAGTGTAAATGAGACCGATCATAAAAAAAAAAGGGCGAAAAAAAACATTTTATTACACTTGCTTTACAAGATAAAAATCCTATGAACCCAAATTTATTAGACTCATCGGAAAAAATTATTATTCTGTAGCAGCACGTTCCCAGTTATACAAGTCTCTGTTATACAAGTCAACATAATAAAAAGTGAAAGTGCTCAAAATGCTGGGAATGTTCTGCTGCCTCGAGAAAAGTTGACGGTAAATAGTTCTGTTTTCCCTTCAATAATTCATTTTTCTTATTCCTGTATAAAATGAGCAGATGAAAGGTGTTCAGTCCACCAATACCCACATATCTCTAGATTGTCAAGTGCCTTGGCTGACAAACCATACCATCCTACTCTGTCTCCAACAAAAACTTAGCCTAACCCCTCTATTACCCAAGCTACTTTGCCCTTACTGACCTGGCCATTTTTGTCAATTCTGACCAGTTTCAGAGGTAATAACTCTGGAACGCTTCATCGGATCCTAGCGATTCTGAGATTGTTTTTTCATGACATATTGGGCTTCATGTTAGTATTAAATTTAGGTCGATAATTCTTGCATTTATTTGTGAAAAAAATTAAAAATTTGGCATAAATTTAGAACATTTCGCAATTTTCTAATTTTTTATTTTTATTCTGTTAAACCAGAGAGGTATGTGACACAAAATAGTTAATAAAAGGAGATTTTTGTGTACTCACCGTAAAATCCTTTTCTCTTAGCCTCTAATTGGGGGACACAGACCGTGGGTGTTATGCTGCTGTCCACTAGGAGGCGACACTAGGCAATATCTGAAAAAGAGTAATTGACTCCTCCTCTGTAGCATACACCCCCTGGCTGGGCCCTTACCCGACCAGTTTTGTGCTAAAGCAGTAGGAGAAGACGACAGTGACAAGAAATAGGCCAGACAAGGGCGACTATATATGACGCCAAAGGACTGTAGAGCCGAACAGAAAGACAATATGAGCTCAACGAAAGTAAAGCCTAAAGAAAAGGCATGTATACAGGAAAGCATTTAAGATAGAAACAATACCCACAAAGCCCGATACGGACAACAGGGTGGGAGCTGTGTCCCCCAATTAGAGGCTAAGAGAAAAGGATTTTACGGTGAGTACACAAAAATCTCCTTTTCTCCTTCGCCTCATTGGGGGACACAGACCGTGGGACGTCCTAAAGCAGTCCCTGGGTGGGAGAGAATATTGTTATAAACTCTTGTAAAAAACGCACTACCGAGGTGGAATATTGCCGCCTAGGGAATACGTATACCCGGATTTGCGTTATTTAACGCTTGAGTATAGGCGTCAAAATGAGCACCAAAAATAAGACTAACTCAGACGGCTGGCGAGCACACCTGTGTGTACATAGCCCTGGCGTCAGAGATCTAGAATACTCCTGTCCAAGGAGTAGAGAACCTCGGTATTCAATGATCGAAAAACTATACCATATCTAGCCAGCAGTTCTAGCCAGCAGTTCTAAGGCAGTAGACCTGTGACCGGGGAACCTGGCATAGTCCCTTGGTATCATTCTGAAGAAAGAAATGACCTAGAGAGTCCGGCCTCTGCATGTGTGGAAATGTCCAAACAGGCACAAAGGTGTGGCAGAGAGACAGAATGTACCCAACGTCACTCAATGCCCTGGTAAGAAGCACAGGGATGGAAGGAAAAAGACTTGCAGGTGGGATGAAAAGACCACCTTCATAAGGGTGACCGCGTAGGTCAAAGCACCGTTAAAGGTGGAGGAAAGGCTGCAACTAGGAAATGCCACAGCCGAACAGTATGAACCGGTACTGGTAATGGAAGTGTCTCCAGAAGACACATAGTTCTGGGAACAGCGTATGAAAACCTCGAGAAAACAGCAAGGTACTTGAGAATAAAAAAGAGATAACCGAAGCCGGAAGCACAAGAGGATGCAGGACCAGCATCTAAGGTGCATACAGCGATGGCAGCCGAAGAAAAAACTCTGTTCTCTGGTAACAGGACCAGAGTGAAACTTACCTAAGAACACCCGTGAACGTCCCGGCAAGGGTGGCTAAAAACCAAGGGTATACCCAGGAAGGTAAACCATGATGCGTGGAAAACCACTGCAAGTGATAAATAGGCCTTTTGTCATATACACACCAATATATATACATATATACATACATACATAAACATCCATGCCCATGGATGCCCAAAACCACAGAATGTGAAGGAGAAAACCCCCAAACCTATGGGGTCTGCCGGTGAGGACAGGACATCAAACGTCTGGTAGTAATAAACCATGAACAGTAAACCTAGACAGAGAACAAGGCGACGACTGCTGTCAGCGACACGTCGAGGTAGATGAAGCCCCTGGACTGTCTGGGTGGAAAGTGGGCCCAAGGGAGAGAAGGCACTCCGATGGATATGATTGTGCGTGCATCCGAGAAGGGTATGCAGATAGAAACATACCAGGGAAGGAACTGTATTCAGGAGCGGATTATCATATCCGTGCTCAGACTAGAGAACTCGAGGAAGCCAAGACCCGTTGAAAGAAAAAAAAAAACCTCTGACTAAAGACAGTCAGACAGGATAAGGACGGCCCCACTGGGGAAAAGATCTGTCCAGAGTATCACATGACTGTTGAAGTAGCCTAACTGGAGATTACATGTGACAAAGAAGATGTATTCAGCTTCGTCAGATGGAACTGATGAACCATCCGTAATCCAGGAAAAAAAACCATAGGCGAGAGTCACTATGACTGAAGATTTAAGAAGATGTCTGTACCCGGGCAGTTTTGCGTTAGTAGACAGCTGTGCTTACCGCTAGGTCACGGCAGCTATATATTGGTTTCAAGCGCAACATCGTAGCTCCAGTGGATAGCTCTTCAAGCGATCTGGAACGAAGGGAGCCTCTCTGACTATATTAAGGCGTATGGAATACAACTGGTCCTGAGAGGCGCGCCGATATTCTGCTCTCGTTCCGGGTGGCAGAGCTGTACTCTGTATGCCTGGTGTGAACCAGCTGGTTCGGCGATCGTTAGTGCGCTACAACCCAGGGCCCATTGGCGGCTGGGGAGACTGCAGTTGTATCAGGAACTGTGCCATGTAGTCTGTGGCATTGATTCAGCTGTTGCGATGGCCAACAGTATGCTGCAACCCAGGAGTCGGAGACGACTGGGGGAGATCGAAAATTGGCCCGGAGCTAGGCTATGCGCAGCAAGCTCAGATATCCATTGTGAGGAGCTTGATGTTGAAGCGTCTGTGGCAAGTCGTCCATAGGGGAGATCGGAACGCATAGGAACCGTCGCCCAGGACTGCATCCGTCATAGCAGGGGGAGATCGGAACGCAGAGGAACCGTCGCCCAGGACTGCATCCGTCATAGCAGGGGGAGATCGGAACGCAGAGGAACCGTCGCCCAGGACTGCATCCGTCATAGCAGGGGGAGATCGGAACGCAGAGGAACCGTCGTCCAGGACTGCATTCATCATGGCAGGGGGAGATCGGAACGCATAGGAACCGTCGCCCACGACTGCATTCATCATGGCAGGGGGAGATCGGAACGCAGAGGAACCGTCGCCCACGACTGCATCCATCATCACAGGGGGAGATCGGAACGCATAGGAACCGTCGCCCAGGCTTCATCCAATGTGGCCGGAGGAGGTACGAGGAAGGAACACCCCGCGTTTCCGCTTGTTGTGGTTTGCGGGAAATCAGGCCCATCGTCCTTAGTAGACGCAACTTCCGGGGATGGCGAGACAACTGGGTGAAAAAGGCTGTGTTAGGAGCCTTAAACCCTATGTTCCATGTGGAGAATAGACGGCTAGTCAGTGCAAGGGAGAAGCTTCTGCATCCTGAAGTCTCAGTTTGCATACAAACAAAAAAACCCCGTGATGGGTTCCGTAGGGGCAGGTTCTGCCTTACTCATGCATGCCAAGCGCCCATCCTGAAGGTAAAGCTTTCACAGTCATCACGGCCGTACAATGCTTGCTGCATGGATGAGGACGTGCGTGCTGAATTTAGTAGATCTGGGACCAGGCCTCGCTCGCGTAGGGCGGTGTGCTGAGGGATAGAGCGACCCAGTTGTGCTGTGCAACTGTTGAAGGATCTTCCGAGTGAGGAAAAACGGGGACCGTACATACGGCCATGTCGTGCACCGGACGGCCCACCTGAGATTCATGCGGGCAGAGTTGGGTCTGAGTAGATTACGGAGACTGGTAGAGCCTGCTCCAGGTTGGACCTTGCGTAGCACTTGCACATGGTCTCAATCCACCTGCATGACAGGAGCGGCGAGGGGCCGCAGGCCCTCCTGATCCACGTTCAGCAACCCAGCATCTTGATGTTGTGTAGCTTGGGGAGGTAGGCTGGGTAGGCTCCTGATGTCTGAACTCCGACCGGAGACTCCACCAGAGGAAAAAGAAAAAACATACGGCACTCTTAACCTTGACCCAGCACCCGCCAGAGGGGAGCTGAGGAAGGAGTAGGGTATATAACTGGGAGTTCTCAAAACTGCACCCCAACAGAGGAAAGCTGAGGGAGGAGCATACAAGGCGCCTCAGATGCCAGAGATCCGTCCTTGAAAACTCTGTGTGAGAGGGGATAGTGATCCCAAGACTCTGCGTCTCCGGAGTCCGGAGGGGTCCAGAACCGAGGAGGAACCGTCCATTGTGTGAACGCTGGGCTCCCTACAGGAGCTGAGTACAGGTCCTTTGCAGGAAGATCAGCTGTGTTTGTAGGCCGGGTGAAAGGAAGAACATCGAGATCCTGTCGACCTACCAACGGTAAAAACCGTGAAACAAATGCCCCTGAGAGTGATCCCCTTGTTAAATAGGAATCATGGTGAGCTAGCGAGGGCAGCTGGGGCTGAAGATTACCGTCTAGCGGTCCGGAGAACCGGCGCCATGCTGTCACTCAGAGGCCCAACTGTTGGTACTGAAGAAAGATGCTGGGCAGTCCTGAGAAGAATCGACTTCTACGCAGCTGTCCAAATGTGGGTGACAAAGGAAAAACGTCACAGAGTCGTGCAGTCTTGAAATATGACGACTGCAACAGCACCCCCAACTGCGGGGGGTGAGGGGTGAGTGTGACGGAGATGTAGAAAAAACACTGCTTCAACCCAGCATCCTCACCTGAGGCGAACCTAGAAGAAGCATGTCGGGCAGCTGAGAAGTATCTCGGCTGCAGTCCGAGTACCCCACTGTGGATGGCCTAGGAGGTCGGGCCATCGTTTGGCGGGTCGACCAAGGAATGCCCTGAGATAGATGGTAATAGGGGCAAAGCCTCATGCCGTATGAGACATGGACAAAGTTGTCCACATTACGGCAGTACGATATAGATCTCCTGATCCAACCACATTGCCATATACTATAGGCACTGTATGCTCAACTGCAGTCCCCACTAGAAATACCCCCCTAGTAGGAGAGGTTTTGTCTATGGGAATAAGCAAAAATTCCAGCTTAAACTCCTGACTGCAAGACTTAATAGTGTGTACATACACAGACTGAGAGGGGGAGGGTGGGGGGTTGAGAGAGAGAGAAGCAGCAGGAATCAACTGTTGAATAAGTGCTGCTGTGCTGGAGAAGAAAAAACCATAGAAAATATACCACAGTGACATATGCAGGGTGTGCATTAATAAGAAGCTAAGCAATAGCTAGTTCCTGGAGGAGCCCTACTTGTAGGGCTCCTGTAGTAGCTGGGACTGCTACCTCAGACTTCCCTGTGAGATGAACAGCAGACTGGTGCCTTAAATCGCTCAGCAAGCATCAGCTGAGCAGAGCTGCGATTCAGAGCCCCCTTATCAGCTGTGGCCCGAGAGGAGCGGCTCCGTACGGCGCTGTATCAAAACCGGAGCAGGGGAATAAGGGGGCGTGGTTGAACACGCAGAAAGACTCGCAAGGAGCGAGGAGCGCCAAAACACGGTCCCGCCCCCGCATGACGCGCTCTGTGATGCAATTGCGGGGGCGTGCGGGGGGCGTGCCGGCCAGCGCTAGGCCGAAGCCGGGGCCTAGATTAATTCTCGGCCCCGAAAAAGAGTAGGGGACGGCGCGGAGGACTAAAAAGTCGCCGCATCTGCCGCAGGGGGAAAGCGGAGGCGAAGCAGGGACCCCAAAAGGGGATCCCTGATGACTAGGCCATGAAGGGGCTGTGGATGCATGAGGATTCCTATTGCATCCACAGGCAGGGAAAAGCAGGGGGCACATGCAGGCGCACGGGGAGGGGGGGGCGGTAATGAGGCAAACAAGGAGCCCTTTTGGTCCCTGTGTGATCCATCTGGAGGCCCCGCACTCCCCTTCTCCCTTTCTGTGGCCGGATCCCTCCAGTCAGTAAGCCTGCTGCAGCCTCCGGAGGGCTCTGTGGCAGGCCAGGACCCTGTGGCAACATACCTGGAACCTCGACCCGAGACCGGGGAGGTTAGCTCTCCCATGAGCTATCCAACATGGTCCCCTGACCATGTGCAGATGAGGAGGGAGTATGAAAGGAACAGCCTCGACTCGCATCCAGAGAGATACTGTCTGGAGAGTATGGAGGCTGCAATACTCCCTCCTAATGTTATGTCCTCTTGAGAGGAAAGTAAAAAGTAAAAAGTAAAAAATAATAAAGAAAAAAGGAAGAGAGAAAATAAAGAGGTCTGCACTCCTAAGACACTAAGCAAAAACTGGTCGGGTAAGGGCCCAGCCAGGGGGTGTATGCTACAGAGGAGGAGTCAATTACTCTTTTTCAGATATTGCCTAGTGTCGCCTCCTAGTGGACAGCAGCATAACACCCACGGTCTGTGTCCCCCAATGAGGCGAAGGAGAAATAACATTTCCCACATGTCTACTTCACATCAGCACAATTTTGGAAAATTAATTTTTTTGGGTAGGAAGTTATAAGGGTTCAACATTTATCAGCAATCTCTCATTTTTCCAGCAAAATTTACAAAACCAATTTTTTTTAGTGACCACATCACATTTGAAGTCCCTTTGAGGGATGTACATGACAGAAAACACCCAAAAGTGACACCATTCCAAAAACTGCACCCCTCAACTACTCAAAACTACATTCAAAAAGATTATTAACCCCTCAGATGCTTCACAGGAACTAAAGCAACGTGGAAGGAAAAAATGGACATTTTAATTTTTCTAACAAAATGTTCTTTTAGCCTCAATTTTTTTTCATTTTCACATGGGCAACACGATAAAATGGATCCGAAAATTTGCTGGGCGATTTCTCCTGAGTACACAGATACCTTATATGTGGTCATAAACCACAGCTTGGGCGCACGGCAGGGTTCAGAAGGGAAGGAGTGTTATTTCACTTTTTGAATGGAAAATTAGCTCCAATTGTTAGCGGACACCATGTCGCGTTTGGAGAGCCCCTGTGTGCCTAAACATTGGCGCTCCTCCATAAGTGATCCCGTTTTGGAAACTAGACCCTCCAAGGAACTTATCTAGATGCATAGAGCACTTTGAACCCCCAGGGGCTTCACAAATTGATCAGTGAAAATGACTTTTCACCAAAATTTTCTTCATTTTTACGGATCAATTTGTGAAGCCCCTGGGGGTTCAAAGTGCTCACTATGCATCTAGATAAGTTCCTTGGAGGGTCTAGTTTCAAAAACGGGGTCACTTGTGGGTGAGCTCCAATGATCAGGCACACAGGGGCTCCCAAACGCGACATGGCGTCCGCTAACAATTGGAGCTAATTTTCCATTTAAATTGTTAGCGGACACCATGTCACATAATGAGAGCCCCTGTGTACCTAAACATTGGAGCTCAACCATAAGTGACCCCATTTTGGAAACTAGCCCCCCCTCCACCCCCAAGGAACATATCTAAATGCAGAGTGAGCACTTTGAACCCCAGAGGCTTCACAAATTGATCCGTAAAAATGAAAAAGTAAATTTTTTTTTTCACAAATTTTCTTTAAGCCTCAATTCTTTCATTTTCACATGGGCAACAGGATAAAATGGATCAAAAAATTTCTTGGGCAATTTCTCCTGAGTACACAGGTACCTCATATGTGGTCATAAATAGGGATGAGCGAGCATGCTCGGCGCTACTCGTTACTCAAATGAGTATCCCGATACTCGGGATGCTCGGTGAGCATCGCCGAGATGCTCGGACTCTTCACTAATAATTATCACTCTGACACAAATACACAGCTCCCTTCAGTGCACACAGTGAGCTGGCACCTCACAGAGAGCAGATTGAGTGTTAGGGTTCCTCTGGGGGGCACAGCAAGGTGTTGTATGCTGCGACGATTTGAAAAAGCCCACCCTCCCGCTGTTTCCCAGAAACACTCGTTTTATAGCCGGAAGTCTGTGGACGGAGCCTGTCACTAATTGACTTACATTGGGCTCGGTGCTCGGTCGAGCACCCGTGCATCTAAAGATGCTCGGCCCGAGCATCGAGCACCCGAGCATTTTAGTGCTCGCTCATCACTAGTCAAACTACTGTTTGGAAGGAGTGCCATTTGACGTTTTGAAAGGAAAATTAGCTTCAATTGTTAGCGAACACCATGTCATGTATCGAGAGCCCACGTGTCTAAACATTTGCCACAGTCACCAGGGCAACTGGAGGAGTCTGGGTACAGCACCACAAAATGGCATCTCTAATGAATGATCCATTTTGTGGGGTGGCTGTAGGCTACAATTCGCAGTGCTGAGGATTTCAGCCCTCAGCTGCCAAGGTGTACCTGGCTAACAAATAAGTGACATGGAGCTTCGCCATATTTTTGGTTTCCATAGAAATAAAAAATGACGATGTGGGCTTCGCCGTATTTTTGGTTGCCAGCCAGGTACAACTTGGCAGCTACTGACTGTCACCCACCGCCAGCTGCCTAGTTATACCCGGCGGTCAACCAAAAATACAGCGAAACCCACCATTTTCTGTTATACAAATTATTGTGAAAGAAAACGACATGGAGCTTCGCCATAATTTTGGTCCATCCAGGAACAACTAGGCAGCTGGGGGGGCTGGAATCTTCAGCATGGAGAGACCCAAGCATTCTGGACCCCCCATGCTGCGAATTGCAGCTCGCAGCGGCCCCAGAAAATGGCGCATTCATAAAAGCGCAATTTTGTTGCACTGTACCCAGACTCTTCCAGTTGCCCTGGTGCCAGTGGCAAACTGGGTAACAAAGGGGTTAGTGCCAGCTTTTTTATTGGCAGCTGGCACCAAGCCAGAGATTCACAATGTAGGGCCAATGTTAGATAGACCTAGCTATTAGCAGTCTCTAGTAAATAGTAAATAAAATACACCACATAGAGAAAAATATTTTTAGTAGGAAAAAAAACACCACAAGCACAAATGGAAACTTCATCTTTATTACTCCATACAGTCTGACGTAGTCCACAACGATGGTCCAACGACGCTAGATCGCCTCTACTACATCGAGACTGCAGCAAGGGATCAAGGGACCTCTTCCTACAGTCTTTGGGGTTACACTGATGGTATACTGTATGGCAATGATCTGTCATACAGTGCACCATGACTATGACCCCAGAGACTAACAAGAGGACACTTGATCCCTTGTTGTAGGCTCTGCGGTCAGAGTCATGGTGCACTGCATGGCAATGATCTGCCATACCGTGCATCTTGACTGTGCCCCCAGAGACGACAATAAGGTATCAAGTGTCCACTGTTGTAGTCTCTGGGGTCAGAGTCAAGGTGCACGGTACGGCAGATCATTGCCATACAGTGCACCATGAGTGCCTCCAAAGACTACAACAAGTGGACACTTAATCCGTTGTTTCACCCATCCTTCCACCCATGCACCCATTCATTCATGCAACCATGCGCCCATCCATCCATCCACCCACCCACCCATCCATTCATCCATGCACCCATCCATCCAACCCGAGGAGCCCGGGAGGAGGAGGGGCGCCACGGCGAGGAGGCTGCCAGCCACAGGGATCAGAGGTGGCTGCACCGGGAACAGAGCAGCACGGGGGAGAGGTGAGGGGGAACACGGGGATCTGAGGTGGAGGGGCGGAGAGAAGGGAGGTGGAGGTGATCAGGACCGGAGCAGGAGGGGGCTGAGGAGGGGGAGGGCACCCATCAGTCACACCACCCCTTCACACCTGGAGAGCCAACTCCAATCAGATCAGATTAGGATGGCCATCACAATGACAAGTGGAGCACTGTCTTTTCAAAGAAAGGCAGGTGAGCCAAGGTAAAGACTAAAGGCCCAGTCTCACATAACGCATCAGCGATCCCGATGTGCAGAGATCGCTGGTGCATCGCTTACACATCGCTGGTAAGATGTCAAACAGGCATCTTACCAGTGATGTGAAAAACATTGTGAATTTTCTCTCCATAGTGTAGCATTGAGATCGTTGCTCATTATCTTTGTCAAACACAACGATGTAGCGTTCCCAGCGGGAGCACAACGACGCAGGAATGACTCAGAGCAGTGTGTAACGATCAACGATCTCACAGCAGGAGCCAGTTCGTTGGTGCGTTTCACACAGAACGACATCGCTGTTGCATCACGAATTTCGTGACGCAAAAGCGATCCCAATAGCGATCTCGTTAGCGATCTCTTTATGTGCGACAGGGCCTTTACAGCTATGCTGCCCATCCCATTGTGGTGGCCATCCTGGAAGCAGGGGGATCGAACCCTGATCTCAGCAAAAGAGAGAGAGGAAAACAGAGCGCACCAGGTACATGAGTGATGTATAGTAATTTATAAGCCACAGGGTGCAGAGTTAAAGGGGTTATCTGGGATTTTTATATGGATGGCCTATCCAGTGGTTGCTAGATATGTGAAGTTGCAGAAATGCACAGCAAAGCTTTGTCAACTGCATAGTCACCGTGGACTGGCAAAAAGTTGTTAATTCCAGATTTAAGTAATTATGAGAAAGGAAAGTGGTAGGACAGCCTTAATACATTTTAATAAGATGAAAACATTGGAGAAATCCTTTTAATCCCTCTTGTAGACAGATAACCATTAGGTCCCTACAAGCCTCTGTTTAGATACAGAGTACCATAGTCCGCCCACTTTACAGGATGAACAGCTTCTACACAAAAGACTGTTTCCATATCATCAGATGTGAGTTTCATTTAACTTTTTACCATACATTTTGTGCAAGAAAGTTATTTCTAAGTTAATAATGATGCGGCATGTAAACTATGAATAATGAAAAGAAACACTGTAGCAATAACCTGCACCATGGAGTGCAGGAATGCCCAATACACAATTTCAGAGATCAGGCAGTTCATTAATGGATATGTATGTAGACTGATGTCTCTTACCACTAGGGTTGTCATGGTGCATTGCAGGGTCAAAAAGATCGCCGTCATCAAATTCTAAAGAGGAAAGAGAAATGACAGAAAAGTCAGCAACAGAGACTACAGATGAGACTGATACTTCAGATAACATAACATAACACAGCACAGCCTTCTTCTTGGCCCTCCCTGATATCCTAGGTGGTGATTTTGTGATTTCTAGGGGGAGGCACTGCTGGTATCCCGTTCAATCACTAGAATGGGCATCTTTATGTTCTGCTCTGCATTCAGAGGGGTATGGTCACACCCGCGTGCAGCTGCTCCATTCACATTTTATTAGAAAAGGAAATAAAAGCACTTGGGTTCTCTCTGCCATGTGCGATCATGCAGCTCTATTCTGTCCTGAATGTGGAGCGAAGGAACAGCGGAGGAACAGTCCTTGGGTTTCCAGAGCTAATATAGTGACGGCAAGTAGGCGGAGGCCACAGGAGCAGCATTATAAACTGGGCAGTTACTTCTTTATTTCAGACGTCATATAAATGTGTTTGCTTAAAAGGACCACTAGGAGGAATCATACACTTCACCCACAGCTGTGTATTGCATACTCCAGCCAGTTGTGTATATACTATTCCAGAGACCTGCAGAGCCAGATGAGCTGGTTATACCACTGTATATATTACATACACACAATACTGTACATAAAGTATCACCACTAATACCACTCATCACTGAGACCTAGAACACAACTTTCCTGTGCCCCATTCATTTAAAAACTGATGCTACTTGCTTGATCCATGATAATGTTTTGCAAAGTCTTGTTCAAGAGTTTACTTACCTCTTCCTCCAACATCCCCCTCATGACCTGGTTGAGGTTTCTTCGTTGGCTTGTATGGATCTTTAAAACAAAAACGAACAATCAGGAATAGCAAGCCCAGTTCGGTTCAGTTCTTTACATGAACACCGTGCCCAGAGAGGAAGAGTCGGCTCTGTGTGCCCTGCTGCATAAGGATACAAAGCGTAACTCCCTCCAGGGATGTGTCCAATATTTGTGTAACTCACAGGATTGTTATATGATTGTAGTAATTTCACAGAGGGATGTTACAGTGACTGTCAGCGCAGAATGACTGCACAAACCAAATACAGCCACCCTGTACCATGGCGGGGCCAAGCCGTTCAGTGCACCTTCTCAAATGCTTGTTTTCCATCCATCTCCTCACTTCTCTGGCTTTACAAAGTCAGAGCTGTCAAACAAGCGGGAAAACAAGAGGGTGGGAAGGTAACCCTAAGCACCACTACATAGGTTTTTTTTTCAGTACTGGAGTGATGGTTTAAATCGAAGTCCCTTACCCCTTGTCTTACTCACCCCTCTGTTTTCTTCACCTTTTTTGGTGCTTATCAGTCCCGCAGCGCCATTTTGCGCCCATAACTTCTGACTGGCCAAAGTCAGAAGTTACGACACAAGCTATCAAGGCAAGTCTACGAGAGCAAAAAAGAGGCTCTCAGAGATGTATTGAGTTGTGACTTCTAGCATGCTTGATGAAACACCGAAGCTGCTGGTAGGTCAACAACTACCAGAGACTGAACAGAGCAATGCTGAAAAAAGATGAAGATGCTGGAGGGTGAGTATAAAGACTCGGGGCTTAGAGTTAAAGCACAACTCCAGAGGTGGAATAAAAAATATTGCTGGAGTGGTGCTTAAAATGTTTGGGTAACACAATTATGCACCAAGCGCTTATACTTAATCTGAACAGTCATTCTGTGCTGACAGAGTCTCTGTAAGTAATAGGACATGTTGGGGCATTTAACATGACCAGATTTCACAATATCAATTGCGTATTGATAAGATTAAGTGGGTACACCCATCATTGTACATCTGAACCATCTCTGTGCAGTGAAATCTGGCAGATTGCTCATGTGTACACGCAAATGAACTATGTGTCATGATTTCTGCAACCAGAATTGTCAGATATTGATACATGTGTTAACCACCATAGACCGGTGGTGTAATCTGGAATGAATAATCCAGTTAGCATTCTCTGCCATCAAGTGTCATTGACCGCTCCTCAGTATGCCTTCTATCTGCTGCTGCTGAACCCTCACACTGCTCAATACAAGCTGCAGCTGTTAGGCTGGGTGTAAGGAGACAACACATTTGGACTCCTGCACTTCTTTTAGATGGACTTATAAAATTAATATTTTAAAATTAGGATTCTACAGCCATTCTGACATGGGCTTTGAAAGTACACTAGCTTTATCAGGTCTATTCTATGTAAAGTATGAAGCTTGTATTATGAAATCTAGAGACAGACCTCTTAGGCTGCCTTCAGACTTGCAGATGCATCTGCAGCGTTTTGCAGATGCATCTGCAAGCATCTGCATGCAGACCGCGGCCCCTATGTTTATAATGGAGCGCACGGCGGTCTGCAGATGCTTGCAGATCGCCGTGCGCTCTCATTGCCCGCCATTAGTGATCTGTGCGCAGGCGGATGCCTGCGTACAGATCACACACTCTCGCCCGCACCAGAGACGCGACATGCTGCGTCCCGGGTGCGGACGCGGGACACCGGAAGGAGCAGATATGGTCCGCATCCACACCCGAACGCAGCAAACGCTGCCAAACGCAGGCACTATGCGTTCCTATGTTAAACATAGGAACGCAGTGCGCATGCATTTGAATGCGTATGGGAACGCAGCATACGCTGCGGCGCCAAACGCTAATGTGAAGGCAGCCTTACCTGTGTATGTTAAATCATATGAATTTTATCCTTGCCCAAAAGTAATTAAAAGTGGGGAGCTTGATGTGTAAAGTCTGGTAGGTTTCAAGTTTTTGTACTGCTACTTACTGTGTAAGCAAAAGGACTTCAAGGTGAACAACAAGACATTTTTTATAAGAACCCAACATAAAAAATGGTAGTTACAAACAATCAGTGTTAATCTACAGCTAAATACCTTTTTAAATTTATATCGTTGTCTAAATGGAAGTTCAGCTGCAAGGAAAAATTAAAAGTTATGTTCTCCCTGCAGCTACACAAGTCTAGTCATCGAGGAGGCCCCAGGGACAGTTAATAGTCAGTGCACTGTAATCACTCAGACTGCTCCTTGATGGACCCCATGCTCCGCACACACGCTATAGAGCAGGATATCAGGCATGCAGCAGATATGTAACTACAGAGCACACACTCAGGAAGCTCCACCCTGATGACGGGAAGAGCGCGGCTGCAAGGAGACTAGGACAACGCATCCCTTTACAGGACAACTTACAGTTACACAACCACATATATAACTGGCCGATCAGCACTATGGCTGCAGGCAAATAAATGTGGTCTCGTTTAGTATTAATTTTATTATGACAGGTTCCCTTTCACAGAACTATAGGCTGATATACTGCAGCTTTTCCTTTATTTCATGGGAAAAGTGCATTACATATAATTGATCTTTAATATACATGTCCAAAAGGTAAATTGGAAGATAAAACAGACGTCATTTTGTGTGTGTACCTGAGGAAGAACACCAGTTCTTAACATTATATGAGCTGTAACTTCCATTTTTACCAGTTTTCTCCTCTGTAGGTTACAAGTTACTACACTAGTGAGTGAGAAGCTCTGATGTCTCTGGTACATTAATCTACACATGCATGCAGACAAAGACTGGGAAGCAGAGGCATGGAGGAAATCATACACCAATACTGAGCAGTGTAGGAGTGAATCCAGCTCAGTCACACACCATCTAGAACCTACACAATCAGTTTAGTGCTCAGTACAAGTCTATGAGGCCAGAAAGAGGCCAGAACAAGGCTCTAGAAGAGATCAACTGTAAAGTGACCTCCAGTGCACTCCATAAAACACTGGGAAAGCCACTGAAAACAGAGGAATTCGCCAGAGGGAGAGAGTGTGCAGGTGTGTGCTCATCCTCATTTACATAGCTAATGAAACATTTTAAATATATAAAATCTGAACTACAAATATGCTTATTATAGGGGCCGAATTCCCTATATATAATATATGAAAGGCCCTATCCAGTCTACCTGTCTGTATGCATGTCTAAGTTTGTCCCAAAAACAGTGCCTCCTATAGGACGTTGTGGACATTACAAAAGGCAATTACTGTATATACTCGTGTATAAGCCGAGTTTTTCAGCCCAAAAATTGGGCTGAAAAGTCCCCCCCTCGGCTTATACACGGGTCATACGGTATGCTGTGGGGGAAGGGGGGGGGGGCTGTGACCGGGGGCTGGAGGAGGCAGGAGGGGGACGCGGTGACCGCAGGCGGTCACGTGGGGCCGCCTCATTAGTGCAATGAATATGCACGGCATCCCCCCTCCATCAGCGGCGGGGGGATGCCGTGCATATTGCACTACACAGCCCCCCCTCCTTAATATGGGTCCCCAGTAGTAATAAACAGCCCCCCCTCCTTATGTCCCCCCCAGGCTGCGGCAGCTCTCAAAATAACAAACACTTTATACATCACCTTCCGGCGCAGCTCCTCCGCTCGCCGGCTTCTTCTTCCTTGTTGTGCCGGTGTCATGTGACCGGGCGCAGGAGATGACGTCATTTCCTGCGCGCGGTCACAGAAGCCGGCACAACAAGGAAGAAGAAGCCAGCGAGCGGAGGAGTGGAGGACCGGAGGAGCTGCGCCGGAAGGTGATGTATAAAGTGTTTGTTATTTTGAGAGCTGCCACAGCCTGGGGGGGGGGGGGACATGATAAGGAGGGGAGGGCTGTATACTACCACTGGGGCTGCTGGATACTACACTGGGGCTGTATATACCTCTGGGGCCCTGTATACTACCACTGGGGCTGCTGTATACTACCACTGGGGCTGTATATACCTGTGGGGCTGCTGTATACTACCACTGGGGCTGTATATACCTGTGGGGCTGCTGTATACTACCACTGGGGCTGTATATACCTGTGGGGCTGCTGTATACTACCACTGGGGCTGTATATACCTGTGGGGCTGCTGTATACTACACTGGGGCTGTATATACCTCTCGGGCTGCTGTATATTACCACTGGGGCTGTATATACCTCTGGGGCTGCTGTATACTACACTGGGGCTGTATATACCTGTGGGGCTGCTGTATACTACCACTGGGGCTGTATATACCTCTGGGGCTGCTGTATACTACCACTGGGGCTGTATATACCTCTGGGGCTGCTGGATGCTACCACTGGGGCTGTATATACCTCTGGGGCTGCTGTATACTACCAATGGGGCTGTATATACCTCTGGGGCTGCTGTATACTACCTCTGGGGCTGCTGTATACTACCACTGGGGCTGTAGACTGCCTCTGGGGCTGCTGTATATACCTTTAGGGCTGCTGTATACTACCTCTGGGGCTGCTGTATACTACCACTGGGGCTGTATATACCTGTGGGGCTGCTGTATACTACCACTGGGGCTGTATATACCTGTGGGGCTGCTGTATACTACCACTGGGGCTGTATATACCTGTGGGGCTGCTGTATACTACCACTGGGGCTGTATATACCTGTGGGGCTGCTGTATACTACACTGGGGCTGTATATACCTCTCGGGCTGCTGTATATTACCACTGGGGCTGTATATACCTCTGGGGCTGCTGTATACTACACTGGGGCTGTATATACCTGTGGGGCTGCTGTATACTACCACTGGGGCTGTATATACCTCTGGGGCTGCTGTATACTACCACTGGGGCTGTATATACCTCTGGGGCTGCTGGATGCTACCACTGGGGCTGTATATACCTCTGGGGCTGCTGTATACTACCAATGGGGCTGTATATACCTCTGGGGCTGCTGTATACTACCTCTGGGGCTGCTGTATACTACCACTGGGGCTGTAGACTGCCTCTGGGGCTGCTGTATATACCTCTGGGGCTGCTGTATACTACCTCTGGGGCTGCTGTATACTACCTCTGGGGCTGCTGTATACTACCTCTGGGGCTGCTGTATACTACCACTGGGGCTGCTGTATACTACCACTGGGGCTGCTGTATACTACCACTGGGGCTGTATATACCTCTGGGGCTGCTGTATACTAACTACTGGAGCTGCTGCTGTATATATCACTGGGGCTGCTGCTGTACACTACCACTGGGGAGGCTGCTGTATACTACCATTGGGGGGCCTGTATACCACACTGCTGGGGGCTGTATACCTGTGCTGGAGTTCACCCTCGGCTTATACATGAGTCAATAGGTTTTCCCAGGTTTTGGGGGCAAAAGTAGGGGGGGTCGGCTTATACACGGGTCGGCTTATACACGAGTATATACGGTAAACTGGAATGTGAGAATATAAAACTAAGTATTGTTGATCGCTCAATCTATGCCAAGATGGACCGTCCAAAAAAGTATGCAAATTATATGGAAACGAAAGTAGGAGCAGCACAACGAAAAAAGCAATGACGCACAAACGAGACTACTGAACAAAGCGAACATCAACTTGACTAAGGCACTACACAGAAGCGCATGCGTGGCACACACAAATCCCTGCAATCCAGGCACTTTAGATTGTGACAGAATGCGATTTTGCAGCAAGAGCACCGACAACAGGAATCTCTGGCGTTAAGATCAATGAGACGCTCATAAGATGCTGCATCACAGCGAACACACTGCGTGGGGGAGTCTCTAACATCAAGGTCTAGGAGGTTGATAAATAATGCAGCAACAACACAAGCGACGTGAAGAAAATTCTCCATTGTGCAGATCTACAACTCTGTCACAAGATGCATCATTACATTGCCAGCACTGTGCAACAAATCTCCGCAATTCAGATCAAGGAGACTGTCACAGGATGCAGCATCACACAGACACTGCCGTAAGATCTGTATGCCAGAGATTCCTCCTATCAGACTGTCACAGGATGCAGCATCACACAGACACTGCCGTAAGATCTGTATGCCAGAGATTCCTCCTATCAGACTGTCACAGGATGCAGCATCACACAGACGCTGCCGTGAGGATGAATCTATGGCGTACAGATCTATCAGACTGTCACAGGATGCAGCATCCCACCACCAGTACTGTAATGACAAATCTCCGGAGTCCAGACATTATCGTCGTATCATGTGTTTATTTTCGTTACTCCACCATAAATACCAGCATTTTCATCATATTTAACATATATATATCTACTTTGTCGTTAGCATGTTATACAATTCTAGTGCTATCAGAGTTATAAGCGACCTATAAATCTAAAATCTAAATCTATCAATCGCACACATTCTAGAATCGCACCCACGTCTAGTTTATACATAAATGCTGGGGGCATCATATCTTTGATTAGACCCCAATTAATGAACTGATACGATATTTACTGCCCTAACTGTTTCACCCCATCTCATAATTAACATTCCTGTTCTGCTCCAACTCACTTGTCTTAAAAGGGAACCTGTCACCCAAAATAAGCTTCCTAAGGCCCCTTTCACATCAGCGTTTTTTTAAATCACGGCAGATGCGGTGAAAAAAACCGCATCTGCCGCGATTAATGCATAACCGCGACACTTGCGGCACAGTTGCGGCAAGCCCCATGCAATGTCTATGGGGCTTGCGGTAAGGGTGCGGCAGGTGCGGCAAGTGGGGTTTCGGCACTTGCGGCAGGCGCGGGCGCGAAAAAAAAACGCTGCTGACTGCGTTTTTTTGCAGCCGCACCTGCCGCACCCTTACCGCAAGCCCCATAGACATTGCATGGGGCTTGCCGCAACTGTGCCGCAAGTGTCGCGGTTACGCGTTAATCTCGGCAGATGCGTTTTTTTCACCGCATCTGCCGCAATTTTAAAAAACGCTGATGTGAAAGGGGCCTAAGCTGTTAATACGTGTCCCTGCAGCCTTACAACACTAACTAAGCCAACCCTACCTGACCTATGCTATTAATCTATGATTACAATAAAGTAGTTAGCAAACTCACAAAATCCGTGACCGCACTACCCCCGCCTCACCGCTCTATTACGCCCTAATGGGCGTCATTTCACACTGCAGAGCTCGGGCACGATTTAAAACTCGCGCCAGCAATGTCACCTCTGCGACGCGGTCACGTCACTTCCGGTCGCCGCAAGTCTCACACAGGCAAACTTCGCGCATGCGCAGATTGCATGCTGAAGTCTGCCTGTGTGCGACCGGAAGTGATACGGTCCCGGCGTCACGTTACCGTGTCGCAGCGGTGCGTTGCGGGCCCAATATTTAAATTGTGCCCGAGCTCTACAGTGTGTAATGATGCCCAATTGGGTTGTAATAGAGCGGCGAGGCGGAGGTAGCGCGGCACAGGAGACAGAGAACAAACGCAGCGAGGGACGCCCCGCTGTCACGGATTTTGCAAGTTTGCCAACTACTTTATTGTACTCAGATTAAAACATAGGTCAGATAGGGATGGCTTAGAAAGTATTGTAAGGCTGCAGGGACAGGTATTAACAGGTTAGGAAGGGTATTTTGGGTGACAAGTTCCCTTTAAGAACTGCACTATTCCATGTCATGCTGTGTATCTATTATACAGGGTGGGCCATTTATATGGATGCACCTAAATAAAATAGGAATGGTTGGTGATATCAACTTCCTGTTTGTGGAACATTGGTATATAGAAGGGGGAAAACTTTTCCAGATGGGTGGTGGCCATTTTGAAGTCGGACATTTTGGATCCATCTATTTTTTTCAATGGGAAGAGGGTCATGTGACACATCAAACTTATTGAGAATTTCATAAGAAAAACAATGGTGTGCTTGGTTTTAACGTAACTATTCTTTCATGAGCTATTTACAAGTTTATGACCACTTATAAAATGTGTTCAAAGTGCTGACCACTGTGTTGCATTGTCAATGCAACCCTCTTCTCCCACTCTTGACACAGATAGCAACACCGCAGAAGAAATTCTAACACAGGCTTCCAGTATCCTACCCTGAGGAAGGAGCTCGGACGTGGCTCCGAAAAGCATAGGAAAGGAGAAATAAAGGACGTTTTTATCGGAGCATCGCCTCCCTTGTAATCTTTGTGACACAGCAGCGCGGACCGTGGTACACCTTTCTTCCCAACAACAGATAAACTTGTAAATAACTCATGAAAGAATAAAGTTGCGTTAAAAACAATGGTGTGCTTGGTTTTCTTATGAAATCCTCAATACGTTTGATGTGTCACATGACACTCTTCCATTGAAAAAAATAAAGCTGGATCCAAAATCGCCAACTTCAAAATGGCCGACATAGTCACCACCTGTCTGGAAAAGTTTTCCCCCTCCCATATACTAATGTGCCACAAACAGGAAGTTGATATCACCAACCATTCCCATTGTAATTAGGTGCATCTATATACATGGCCCACCCTGTATACTTATGTACTCGCGTCTGTCATCGACTTCCATTGCGATGTCCACAAATCCCAGAATCCTAGGAAGAAGGCGCCATATTACCATACCCAAATTGTGGGTGCGCTAATATGGTGCCGACCTGCAACCGCCACGAGGACCCATTGCCAGGAGCCTCCGCGCCCGGACATCCCCGATCTGACAAGACCTGTAGTGATGTCACAGTCATGTGACTGGTCAAAAGATGTCGGGACGGATGTCGCCCCTATCTCCACAGAGCCCACCCCATCATAATGTCACCGCCCACTTGATGAGAACATCAGGCTCCCATATAGTATATATATGTGGCACATCAGATTTTGTCTTATACTCTACTGAAGCTTGTTATTTATTTCCATCTTTTCAGTTAGCCATTGAAAGGTATCAAGCACTGAGGTCTCAGATTTTACTAATCTTCTATCTACTGGTTAACACAGTACAAAAATATACTTCACCTTACATAAATGCTTAAATTTGAGCTGTGGGAGTGACAGATTACATTTAACATTTGCTTGGTCTATTAACAATCTTTATATTTAATAGGGGTTTTCAGAGTCTTTAAATATATAGAAAAGTACCCAAGTCCAAAAAACACTTACAGCTGATCAGATTGCGATGACTGGACTATGATGGCGTTAATTATTCATTATCTTGCCAGCTGTGTGTGGCTTCTGAATCTTTATACTGTGACGGGATTTATACTGGGTGGGATTACCAAAACAAGACTTTGGTTCCCATAATTCCCCTTTATGATCTCATACAATTGCCTTTATTTATAGCTCTACATGCGGCACCATATGTTGTAAGGTGGTGCTGCGGTTACTCAAGGTCTTTATATACACCACACACTGCTCAGCAGTACACAGCACACAATCCACTGTCCTGCATGTGAAGCACAAGCCCTTCATAGAGTGAGACATGGTGACTGCATACAGGGCAGAGGATAGGACTCATCCAGCACTACAGGGAGGGGCGAGAGGAGATAACCACATGTTCAGTGTTTACTACCAGGGCATAGACAAATGACTGCACATGTGAGCGCCTTACAGATGATGATGTCCTAAGAGATAAAACATAATGCAGTTAAAGCGTCTGCACATGATTAACGTCACAGTTAAATAACTTTATATAACTAGGGATATAGCTTTCCTCCAATTTTGTCTATAAGTACAGTACGGCAGCCATCAATCTTTGTCATGTACATGCAGGAAGGACTTCTCTCTGTTATGTACAAGTAAGTCCTAACAAAACTATTTTTTTCACTCTGATCTTGTCCATTTGTCACATAAGCCCCCAACATTTCTCCCGTGTTTCCCCATAGTCTGGAATTTGCTACCCCTACTAGTTATACTTCTTCCCTCCTTTGAAATTTTCAAGGGAACATGTAACCTGGAAAAATACTATTAATTGCAGATACAGGGTTAATAGTATCTGGAACCTGCCAGTCACCGACACTTAAAACTCAGCTGTTAGGATGAACTTTAAACCTCCTGGCAGCATTCGGGGTCCTGTCTGCCCAGGAATTGGTTTCACAGGTGTATAATATATTGGTGATGGTATCATGACATCAGACAGGGGGAGAAGTTAATGGTTTATAAACCTTGTATAATGCCATAGCAAACATGGCATGACTAAAGGCCCTGTCTCACATGTCAATGCCCCAGCGTTCCCACCAACAATCGGGATGGCTGGGACATTGAAGGCTGATCGCTGGTGAGCGGTCACACAGGCAGACTCACCAGCGATTAGGGGCGGCGCTTAGTGACCCGCAGTTTACCTTGGATACCAGCCCCCAGAGTTGCTGTGCAGCGCTAGGAGCTTGCTGATCGTTGGTCTCCCGCTGTCACAAGCAGCGATGCAGCGCGTCCAGTGGGCGACCAATGAGAGATTTATGAACCAGTTCATAAATCTGATCAACAACCCATCGTTGATAAGTGTCACACGCAACGATATAGTTTAGACATCGCTGCAACGTCACCAAAACGGTGGCGTCGCATCAATATCTTTGCATGAGACGGGGCCCTTTCACATCAGCGGTTCTGTCCGGATCCGGCTGATCCAGTAGATTTACCGCATCTGCCGCCTAACCGCCGCACTTGCGGTACACCGGCGGCAAGCCCCCATTCATTCTCTACGGGGGCTTGCAGCAAGTGCAGCAACTGCAGTTTTGCCGCAATCCAGCAAATCCGGCAGTTGCGGCCGCAAAAAAAAAAAAAAAAAAACACGGTTAGCATTTTTTTTTCGCCGCATCCAGCAGAACCGCACTTGCTGCACCCAACTGCAAGCCCCAATGCATGTGGCTTACCCCAAGTGTGCCTCAAGTGCGGCTGTTAGGCGGCAGATGTGGTAAATCTGCAGAATCTGCTGCTAATTCGAAAAAACGCTGCTATGAAAGGGGCCTAAGACACTCTTCCGATTTGAAACGCCTCAATGTGTACCGCCCTGCTGATGTACGGATACTGGCGTTATGTGCCAAATAAAAGGAAGAAAATGAGAGGAATCCACCACTTTGGTCCGACCTGTATTTCTTTGTATTGGGTCTGCCCAGCCCATGGGCATTGTGTCGGCAACTGGAGTCTTCTGTTGACTGGCCAAGGAAGTACATGGTAAGCATTTTTTTTTTTTCTTCATTGCTGCACTTGTGTTGGTCTTTTCCGCAAGCCAGTTGCCTGCATTTACTGCTTTAAGAATTTTCTATACTTTTCCTCCCTCCGCCAACCCCCCCCCCTCCCCCCCGATATCTTTCTGACACTTCTTTCATACCATGGAAGCCACAAGATTTGCTAAATTAGCGCAAATATTTTATGGACAGACAGAATGTTTTATAGAGACTTGCTCATGCAAGAATTTAATATCCAAACTAGAGAAATATTTAATACAGGACACTAAAACCTGCTGGCATCACCACTCTAAAAATGTACATAGAAATAATATGAACCCATGAGGTCTACGATTGAACAATACCCCCACCTCCTGTTTCTTTAAAGTATTCATATAAAAATGGAACTGTGTATTAAGTGGTTGTACTATTAATTAATGAATCTCATCATATTCGAGGAGTTCATGATCAGTCACCATACTGTGAATGGAGAGTGGCGGCTGTAATTGCACCCACCGCACTGAATTACTACTGCAGGCTCTAACACTGAGCGCTGTCAGTCCGTGCGGGGGTCCTGGTCACAGCTGCCGCTCTCCATACCCAGGGTGGTGACTGAACCCGAATAGACACCTGAATGCTGCGGGGAGGATTAAAGTTCATTGATCTCAGCACTGGGGTTTAACGTGCAGGCACCGGGCAGGTTCTAAATACCTTTATCATGCTAATTAACCTTATATCTGAAGATTAATAGCTTTTTTCCCACGTGACAGGTTCACTTTAAGGGCTACGTCACACACACAGATAATTGTGCAGATATTGTTAGCAGATCTCTGGTTGCAGTGAAATCATGGACACATTGTTCTATTTGTACACAGCCACAAAATGGAGCAATGTGTCCATGATGTCACTGCAACCAGAGATCTGCCAACAATCTCTGCACAATTATCTGTGTGTGTGACGTAGCCCTAGGTCATACTTTTTGAAGCGTGTTATGCATTATTAACACAGTATTTAATGTACAACTATTAGAATAATGAGATGAGAAGATTGATTCCCTAGATCCTGGTCCAGCGGTACGTAGCGGCTAAACAAAAGGTCTGTTAATCAGGGCTGTGGAGTCGGTAAGCCAAACCACCGACTCAGACTCCTGAATTTCCCTGGCTCCGACTCCTTCATACATGGCTCATTTTTAAGTGATACATTTATTGTAGGTCATTGGTAACATCAGGCTTTAATCATTATAATGACCCAATAATCAAGATATTTAGATAGAACATAATTGATAACATTCGGCATTGAACTACTGTACCCAATTTATTATATATTTGAGGAGATAGTCAGACCATTTTCTACCAACTCAGACTCCACTAAAATGGGCACAGACAGATAACACTTGCTCCAACAATATACTATGGGACAGTGCAGACTAGTGCTTTTTTTCTCATGCTGATTACACTGCAATTGGCAGTGTATATTGGATAGTGCACACCCAATTCAAGTCTCTGGATGCGTGCAAAACATCGAACTGCACTGGGATGTCATCAGTGTGCAGTCCAATATATAATTTACATAGACCATGAAGAAGGTAATGAAGTTCTTGATTCTCTCCTCCCCTGTGCTATGATTTTTGCACGTGAGAGATTTGGATCACAGTTAATAACACTCATCTCAAACATCAGAGTTTGAGCCAAGTTACCAGTTGATTCTCTTGCCATCAGAAAATATACACAGGAGTAAGCGAACCTTCAAGATCAGAGTCGGCACTTTAAAGGCCACACAGAATATAGAAATGTAATTTGAATATATTTTCGTAAGCAGCCAAAACTTGTTATACGCGCATACATACATAAACTATATTCTTCATATAAACAAATATGTTTCTATGGTTGTGGTTTTACCTTCTCCATCGATACCATGTTCCAAGTTAAAGTCTGCAATAAACCAAGAAAGAAGGTTGTAAACGTTAAAGGTGAGGATCAGAAGACAGGATGTCTGACATTGTGCATGGTGATAGCACAATGTTAGGCTCCGATGTGGTTGAGCTCAGCACTCCCTCCCTTCCTCCCTTGTCTGCGTGCCTCCCGGCTTCACTGGCTTCTCACCACTTCTCCTGTCACCAGAGTGCAGTAGAAGACCCTGCCCCCTCCAGTCTGTGTATCCCTGGTCTTCTCAGTCACAGACCGCAAGATAATCCACCAGAGGAGACCAGGGATACACAGACTGGAGGGGGCATGGTCTTCTACTGCACTCTGGTGACAGGAGAAGCGGTGAGAAGCCAGTGAAGCCAGCAGGCACGCAGACAAGGGAGGAAGGGAGGGAGTGCTGAGCTCAACCACATCGGAGCCTGACATTGTGCTATCACCATGCACGATGTCAAACATCCTGTCCATGGTATAGACTGGCAGGGAGGGAAGGAGAAAGAGGGGGAGGGTTTGTCTTAGAGCAAGCAGGGGAGTAATACAAACAAACCCAGCCTCTCATAGTGGCGATGGGCTGCACTGTTTTCCAGGGGTTTGATAACAGTTTTCTCTGCAATCAAACATGTAATCATCAAAGTAAAGGTATGATTGAATTCAGCATTGCATTGCTTGTCAGGCACTGGCTTCACTTTATAGCCTTAATCATAGATGTGTCTCCACTTGCTATTTACAGCCCTTTGTTTGGCGTAGCAGCCTTAACCAGGATGTTACATCCACTGCCACAGATGGTTAAGGTGGCCGATTCAATTTAGTTCCCATTTGAAAATCTTCAACCCTATGTGGAAATGACAGTTAGAAATCACTTCCTAGAGATACAAGTCCGGCTCTGGAGGAAATCATATCACATCATATCAAGTCAAATCACCGTAATCGCGACAATTAGTTGCGCATAAACATCTATTTCGATTCGTTCTCACACCCTGGGATAAGGAGATACAGAAAATGTCTAGAAGAAGCCAGATGAGAGAGACCAAGTTTGGTCTCCGAGCTTAGATGGGGGATCCAGCTGGATACACCACAGCCATTCTCCTCAGCCCTCATGGTGGGAAGTTATGACTTATAGTAGCTTTTGGAGTATGTCAGCTCAAAGGCAGAAGGGAGGGAAGTCTAGTACAGCCCAGGGACGGAGAGGGGCTGAGCCTGAGGGTCAAAAATGACTGACCATAATTCTGCAGTGTTCTTCCTCAGGGAAGTCACATTGTCGTGTACAGTGCTGGAAGGAATGAAGTACAGAACTCTGGCTCAACAGCACCTCCCATGTGCAGAGCCAATGACTAAAGGCCCAGTTACACACAGATATATTGGTCACAGATCTCTGTTTGCGGTGAAATCATGGACACATTGGTCCATTTTGTGGCTATGTACAAAGTGGGGCAATGTGTTCATGATTTCACTGCAACCAGAGATCTGTGACCAATATCTGAACAGATATCTGTGTGTGTAACGTGGCCTTAAAGGCCACGTTACACACACAGATAATGGTCTGTGGGGCTTGCCGCAAGTGAACCGCAAGTGCAGCCGTTATGCGATAATCGCGACAGTTGCGTTTTTTTTACCGCAACTGCCGCGATCAGCGATTACCGCTGATGTGAAACAGGCCTTATTGGGGAACTTTGGCAGTGACGGACTGGAGGTATAGGTGTATATATATTCCCAGCCTGGGACTGGTGATTAACATATTATATATAAAAATTGTATTAGAAAGTGCCCAGCAATCCTCCTTCAATATAACCATGAAAACAGGCAGCACTCCCAATTTAAAGGTAAAAAAGTGGATTCTTTAATGATCCACAGTGGCAATGTTTCAAAGGTTTCTCTTCTTTGTCAAGCCTTGTCAAGGAAACCTTTGAAACGTTGCCACTATGGATCATAAAGAATCCACTTTTCCACCTCTCAATAATAAGAAAATAGCAGGGAAGTCTGGGCCACATTTACTTACAATCGTTCAATTCTCCGATTGAGCTGACGATAAGGAGGCGGCAGAAAGCTGCCGTTTTCACCACACAAGTATTTATTAAAACCAACTTGTCAGTAGAGCCGAAAAGTGTTACTAATAGGATGCTAAGCCTAATGTATTAAATGCTACACTAATATAATCCGCAATCACATGAGTTTCTCATATACGGATACTGGAAACAAACTAGTTTATGGGGCAGATATTTTGTTTTTTCCTCAACCCTGGAGTTCTGTTTGGGTCTACTATACATTTCTAATGTTCCGCTCACTTTTTACCAGACCTATTAAAGCATTGATTCTTAGCTAATTTAAGTGTTTTATTTTAATACCTGTTACATTATTATACTGTATGTGAACATGGTTGTTCATAAACAAATTAAAAATGAAATAAAAATGTAAACTAAAAAATGTACAGTTAATACCATCGTCATCTTGTGGAGGAGGTTTTGTAGTCGGCTTCTTGGGTACATCTTAAAAAAAGAATATAAATACAAATAAATACAACAATCATTATCACACAATTCTCAGGCAAGAAAAAGTTGAATTTACCACTTTAAGGTAAATACAGATCTTGTCTTATAAAATGATACTTACTGGCTGCCCCTCCAGTATCTCCAAAGTCAAGATCTAGAAAAATAAAAATGGAAGTTAAAAGTGCATGCTACATTTTTCAAACAAAGGATTTAGCATCAAACTGGTTCGTCTTATGACCTCATATTCTGTTCAGCTACAATGAACCGATTGGCAAGAGCCCTGGCCTCCATTTGGCTGATTTAGATACAAGACAAGCTTTTACACTCATAGACCTTAATTTCTAATGCTTTTTGGTCAATATCAACTAACACCAAAATAATGGAAGAAATATGGAGGGGAAAAAAGAACGTTTGTGTCATCACAATTAAAGAAATCAATTCTAAAAGTGTGAAAATCACAACAAAGCTGGGCTGACAACACATTGATTCAGTAGAACAACTTACCACCGAGGTCACCTACAGTACCATCACCTGGACCTGGTAGAGGTTTTGGAGTTGGCTTTAATTCTATGGAAAACAAAAATCAAGTGCCATTATAACATTTAAGCTATGTTCACAATGTTTTGAGGCTATGTTCACATAATTGCGTATTTTGTTGCGCTATTACGCTAATACGCTGGGGCTTTCACACACTGCGCTTTCTTTACCCCAGAAAGCGCAGGTGATGTCACAGAGGGGAGGAAGAATCCTTGTTCCTCCTCCCCTCTGACAGCTGTGACCGCCCATTAGATTTCACAGTGTATTAATATACACTGCGAAATCTAAACTAAACAAAGCCAAATGTATGTAAAATTAAAAAAAAAATGAATACTTTACCTCCATGCATTGTGTATGGGGCTTGCGTTAAGTGTGCGGCAGATGCGGCAAGTAATCATTGTTGTAATTGAATTGCCCTGTGGTGGGCTTTATATACCTGTGCACTTTATAGCTCAGACTGTACTGCTTGAAAAAGGCTTTGACAAGCCGAAACGTTACAGTCCTGGGAACAAATCCACAAAGCCTCCCTGTAAGTTGTTAAACAGACTTCATAAAGTGTACAGATAGCGAGTCCAGAGGGACTTACTCAGTAATAAGTCATCGCTGTGGCTGGTGTCCTCCCCTCCTCCAGCCCTCTCTGTGCCACCTCTAGCCCTCAGTGATGATAACACATACAGGAGGCTGAACAAGAGAGGGCTGGAGATGGCACAGAGAGGGCTGGAGGAGGGGAGGACACCAGCAACAGCGATGACTCATTACTGAGTAAGGGTACCGTCACATTTGGCGACGCACCAGCGATCCCGACACCGATCCGGCCTGGCCAGGATCGCTGGTGCGTCGCTACGTGATCGCTGGTGAGATGTCAAACAGTCAAATCTCACCAGCGATGCAGCAACGATATGGTGGTCATTGGGATTCTGTCACTCTCGGGTGTAGTGTTGACATCGTTAGTCGTTGTCCCTGTCAAACACTGCGATGCGCGCTGCCTTGCGGGAGCCCGTCGACCAAAAAATGGGCCAGAACGGATTGTAACAAGCAGCGATCTCACAGCAGGGGCCTGATAGCTGCTAAGTGTCACACAAAGAGAGATTGCTGTTGAGGTCGCTGTTGCGTCAAAAAATTTGAGACTCAGCAGCGATCTCGCTTAGTTTGATGGGGGCTTAAGTCCCACTGGACTCCTTAATCTGTACAATTTATAAGGTCTTTTTAACAGCTTACAGCGGGGCTAGAGACATGGGGGACCCCTTCCCTAAATGCAGCAGACACACTGCATTCAGTTAGCATAGCACGAGGGGGGGGGGGGTGACAGGTCCTTTTTAATCACTGTATTTTAAATGCAGAATGCCTCAAAAACACATGAAAAACGCTCAGTGTGAATGTAGCCTTAGGCAATGCAGACTAATGCAGTGATGTGGTGCATTCCCTCCACTAGATATTAGGTATCAGATGTATACATCTGTGTGTAATATTGTTGTCCTGCTGTATCTGGAGTTCCAGCAGTATAGTGGAGCGGTCATCAAATCTTCCCAATCTATTGAAAAAAAGACGAGCAATGCTATCTCTGCCCCAGTAAATACAGTAAGAAAAACAGATACCTGCCTAGTGTGCACTATGTGAGACACCAATATCTAACATGATTATTGAAGAACTTAATTTTCTGATGAAGTATTCCGTTCTCATCACTGAGAAGCACAGACAGCACATGGGGCACATACAGTGCTGGGGGGTGTATATTAGGGTGACCACAAAAATAATCGATGTCGGAATTTTGTCCGTCTGGACCCCACAAAACGATTCCCCTTTCCAGATATTGAGAATGTAAACGTTTCTTTGACCGATTTAATATAAAAACAGATTTCCTAAAACAAAATCCAAACACCTGGCCTCAAAATAATGACTTCCAAGAAGGATTGAAAATTGTCAAAACATTAAAAGTAGTTAATGATATGGCTGAGCGTGGTGTTAAATTAATAACCGACTTTAACGACCTTCTGACAAAAGATGAAGAACAAAAGCAATATGTCCTGCAAGTTGTAAGCAAATGCCGAGCATTATATTCTGATGTTTCAAAAACTACTTTAACAAAAGCTCTAGAATAGATTAGATAACTATGTAAAATTATCAACTCATGTAGGTACTACGTCTATCTTTTCTGTGTCTGTTTTGTATGTATTATATACCTCATTTTTATATTTTACAATAAAAAATGTCAGACTTATCAGTATTACTTGTTTTTTTATTATATTTCTACTTTAAACTCAAATATATACAAAAAAAACAACGAAATTTATCACATAACAAAATATACGAAGTATGCTCCTAGTGGTATCAGGTCACGTTCTTAGGGCTAAAAGCTGTTGTAACTCAGTTTGACTTAAAATAACAATTATGTATAAAATATAAATTTTGAAGAACAACATTAGCTTTCTTTTGAGATATTAAGCGTGTTTTTATTATTTACCGTTCTGGAGTTATGGCTCCATATGTCAGCTTTTTGGCCAAAAATTTGGGTTTTTTTCAAACTTTGAGCGACGAGCGGTACGGGTTAACGTCGTTTGATCGAGCTCAAATTTTGGCTATCTCAATATCTGGAAAGGGGAATCGTTTTGTGGGGTCCAGACTAACAAGATTCCGACATTTTCCCCCCCCCCCCCCCCCCCATGAGATCCGGTCACTCTAGTGTATATATACCACAATGGGGAAATCTACAGCGGGGTAAGGGGGGGGCGTATATACAGCACGGGCGCTCAAGTATCACTAGGAGACACACAATACTGGGGGGATACAGGGATCACTGTGGAGGGCACAGAGATACCATGGGAGCACATAGTACTGGGAGCAGAGATGACAGTGGAGGAGGGGGGTGCGCACATAGTACTGAAATGCATAGGCAAAGCTTGGGGACACAGATCACCAAGAGGCACAGAGAGCCTTTTTTGAGCAGCTGCTCCTCCTCTAGAGCGGATTGCACATTAAACTGGCACGCACAGTGCATCCTCATGCTAAAGTGCCAGCATGATCATGTAGTATTATATGAACGCGCATGCAGCATTCAGTAGTGAACGCTGCCTGCACATGGGATTTAAATGGCCGTCAACCTGCAGGAGGTGTCTCCTGCTCAAGCAGTGTGGTCCCCGGGATGCTACCTGTGGGCTTGTATAAAATGTCATTGTAGGCCGGAGGTTCCCCATCCTTGGATTACATAGATAGATTACCCATAAACAGTAACTAATGTTCCTGACATATTTCCACTTAAAGTAATTATTAAACCAGAAGATGACTTTTTCAGCTGTCGTCTTGTAAAAATGACGGAGTGTAATCAGCAGTCAGACAGTCAGATTTGTAATAAAAGAAGGAGACTTTCCAGCTCTACAACCCAGTATCGTTAAATCAATTTGAATGAAGGACTTAAAAACGTTCTTTATCCATTTTTAAATCATTCATTCGAAACGCGTCACACCATGGGTCATAGCCGCTCACTGGCTGCGGCAATGTTGTTTTAATGTGTGTTGGCGTCGCTCACTTTTTATGTCACAATAAAGAATTAAAATTTTTATACTGAAATAGAGAGCTGGAAAATCTCCATTGATGGATTCACCTACAAGCCAAAGCATTTCCAAGGCTCCTTCCACCGGACTGATCAGTGAGCTGCCTTTCTTTTTGTTTTGCAGATTTGTTTTAAGTTTCTGAGAAGGTAATAAATAAGTGTATGCCTACATCTACTACAGTGTATGCCTACATCTACTACAGCTCTGATGTTAGATGGGTCTGGGTCTAGAATATGTTGGGTCTGGTACACTATACAAAACGTGTGTATAGCCCAAGACTGGGGCTCACACAGCGACTTTAGCCACCAAAGGGCACGTAGTCAAAACTGTGTGTATATGCAAGTCTCAAACTGTCAAAACAAGCCGATTTTTTTTTTTTTTTTTTACAAATACTTGCTTGCTGCAATCAGGATACCTCTGGTTCACTAGAACTATGCTACAATCAAAGCCTTAATAATGCAGAATTTTACACTTGGTCAGAATTCTCTTTTTATTCGGAAACATGTCTACTTCCAACAACCTTTCTCTACTGTTCTCATTTAAAAATACTGGATTTTAATAAAAACAATACACATTCTATTCATGTATAAAAAGGATTCAGGTCATTCTTACCGTCTGGCCCAAACGCATCTTCTAAACTAAAACCTGCAGCAGAACAAGAAAATAAATGGGTTTATCACACTCACATTTATTTCGCTTAGGAATAAAAAACAACATGCTTCAGAGACGCGCTAACAAACCTGTATAAACGTGTGGTCAATACATAAGACTGACTTATTCCTTCTTAGAAAGGACCAGGGGCATTCATTGTGGAGGAAAATCAATTTTAGTATCTAAATAGGAAAGGGTTCTTTACAGTTAAGGTGGGGTCACACGCGGCGATGTCGCCCGCGACATCGCCGCAAAGTGACGTCACAGCGAAGTCGCGGGCGATATTGCAAGTGCGTCGCGCTGTGTGACAGCGCGACGCAACTGCAAATTATCGCTGGTCGCAGGTTGACAGGTTTATGAACATGTTCATAAACCTGGCAACCTGTGACCAGCGATTAGGCTGGATCGCGCCGTCTGACACTGCTAGCGGCGCGATCCAGCCTATATCGCAGTGTTGTTGTGGATCGCTCGCTGGGCTGAGCCCAGCCCAGCGAGCGATGGCTCCGCCCACATCGCCGCCGCGTCACCGGCACCGTCGTGCCGTGTGACAGCTGGCCAGCGATGTCGGAAGCGACCGCGCACCTGCACGTCGCTTCCGACATCGCAGACCAGATCGCCGCGTGTGACCCCACCTTTAGAGCAGTCAAATTGTGCAATGTAACAAGAGGTCGTAATGGCAGACACTATAGCCTTGCTTAAAGATGGGCTGAATGCTTATTGCACAACAAATGTCATTGTGGGTAATAAATGATCAATTATACATGAAAAGGTTGATATTTATGGGCATTTGTCTTTTTCTACCTATGTAACTGGCTTTCAAGTTGGTCAGTGATGAGCAAGAGTTGAATTAAAGGGGCTGGCCACTACTTTATTTTATTGATGGGCCATCGATATCAGATCAGCGGGGCATGTGACACCCGGGCGGCACCCTGCATTGATCAGCCACTAGCGGTGCTGACAGGAAGTTCTCAGACACTTCCAGAACCCAACAGCTCCATCAAGCTATAGTGGCCGCAGGCAGGTACCCCTATTCAAAGGTTAGAAAACAGGGATTCAGCTCACCACACAAAGGCACGGTGTGCATGGGCTGGCGCCCTGAAAAGCCAAGGATTAGTAGAAAGAGGGTGGCCCAGCTTCCGTTTGATGAATATCGACCATTCTTTATTAATTTCCCAGCACCTTCCAAATTACAACATGGTTACATGGATCAGCAGGTAGATGACATGGCAGGTGGGTGCGGGCTTCAGGTGGGCGACGCGTTTCAGACAAAGTGTCCTTTCTCAAGTCTCTCAGGCTTGAAGCTGGGCCACCCTCTTTCTACTACCCCTATTCAAAATCAATAGGAAAGAACGCAAATAATACATATTTATTCACTTATATTATGCTATTAATTCCACAGCACTTTACATACATCACTAATGCAAAGTAATCATAGTAATTATATGCTGGACTCTACAGCACATGCTCACACTCAGCCGGCAGCACCCAGATATGATCTGATAGGAATATAAATATGCCAAGTAATGTAGGGGTGAAAGGAGCAATGGTGTATGGGTATCAGGAGACACCCGAGTCTTTCTAATGTACGGCCCGTTCTTACTAAACTCTATGATAAATCGACAAGTCATAGGCCTGTGTCTGCTGAGTCAGGCTGCCTTAACCACAGGCAAATTAAAACTGCAAAAAAATGCTCTGATTTTCGTGATCACAAAAGCAGAACTATCTGCAGGGTGACACTTCTCCGGGCTCCATTGACAGGTCTGTCCTTTACTGCATACAAGGAAAGAGCGGTCAATCAAGCCGAGTGAGGTGGGGAGAAGCCAATCAGGAGCGGCCAACAGACACTTCTCCGGGGTTCTGCTGCTTTTCAGAGTCAGCATATTTCTTTCCAAGGAGAGCAGCCGCTCAGTATTTCATTCTTCCTGTGGTTCGGGCGGCATGTATTCTATGGCAGGATCCCTTTATTTCTCTGCATGAAAAATGTGTGGCTGCCCATCACCCAGCTCAAAATATAGCTCCATTTTTAATATGAGAGGACTCCTCTAATTACTAAAAATAATCACTACATAAGGAAACTTACCAGTGTCATCTTGGCCTAGAAGAAAAAAACAAACATGCATTAGTCATCAGTACATACGGAGCAGGGATTAAAGGACAAAGAAAGTACTTTTTATATCACAACATAAAAGCATCTGATTTCTACAAACTAAAACCTACAAAAAAAAAACCTACACATTAGTATTGCCCTGTGACCACAGACATGGCGATGTAGAGAGAATCTGTCAGCTGGTTTTTGAAACCTTATCTGAGAGCATCATGAGTAAGAAGACCTAAATCCAACAATATATTAGTTTAATGGGTGCATTGGTTCGACACCATCAAAAAAAAAATGCAAAATTGGCATATATAACAAGTTCTCTGGAGGTGTATGCTTGCTCTCCTCTTTAGTGCTGTACCAAACAAATCACAGCTGCATCATAGGAGAAAAAAATTCTCATTAGAACGATCTCAGTTGCAGCCTTGACCAAGATGTTCTCCCTCCGCAGTGGCCACATTCCTACACCCGCAGAACAGCAGCACGAGGGAGCTGAAGCACCGGGACCTGACTGTCTTAAAGGGATTGTCCACTACTAGGACAACTCTTCGGAATCAAATTGTTTTACCGTGTTAAAATAAACCCTGTACTCGCCTTCTGTGCTGCTGCTGTATGTACCCACATCTATGGCATGACATAACAATGATGTCACATGAGCCCCGGAGTCCAATCACTGCTGCAGCACTAACGTCCGGTGTTTGTTCTGAAGGCAGGGAGAAGTAAGCTTCGGTGATTGTATGCGGGGCGAGTGATGTCACAAGGTCACGTGAACCGCGGTTAGAGACAGCACTGCTGGAACAGCGGCAGCACCGGAGGAGAGTACAGGGTCTATTATTTTAACATGGGGGAAACAAGTCGAATTCAGAAGACAACCCCTTTAAAGCCGATGTGATTTATTGATTTCCCCGTGCTCTCTTGCTCGTTCTCGCCAATATCAGTAAGTTACATTTTGACTGCAAAGCTCGCAGTGTGGTCACTCGAGATGAATCTAGCCTCCACAGTGCTGAGCCAGGTGGCATCATTCACCTTCTCAGTGTTCTGATTGGCCAGCGGATAAGGGAGAAAAAGCAAACGCCTATAGAAGTTCTGCTTTATATACCCTCCACACAAAAAAAATTGTAAAAAAAAGTCAAACATCGAGCATCAGTCACACAGCTGTATTAGAGCAGTTACACCCATCTAGTGTACAAAGTTGCTGCATTTTTTCTTTAGATGTGATGGAATAATTTTAATTCACTAGTAAAGGTAGCCATAAGTAAAATAACGCACACACATTTTTTAATACATATTTCACATTTCTGGAGCACTGTCTATTGATAAATCAGAAAAGCCTGTATATCCAAACTGCACAAACATTAACATACACAAAAACAAAACAAATGTGTATAACAGAAAGCTGCTACTAAAAGAACAAACTTCTCTATCATGTTTAGTAGAATGTTAGGATTCACATTATAATTTCATGATCTGCCAGGCCTCTTTTAGGAAATCCTACTGTCCTGTTCTACATTTCAGTAAGAACCTCTACAGACTACATGTGGGATTGTGAGTGTGAGTCATCACGGGTGAGGCATGAAGCACGTCACTCATCTCCTCAGCTGTTTGGTGCTTTTTTACTTTTCCTTAGTCCACAGTTGGGAGAGGGGCACCACGCAGACTACAGTCATGGAACGAATGTGCCTTATACTCTGGTGATTAGTTATCATTTACTTTCCAAGACTCTCCAAGTAGAATAAAACTAAACCTGGATATATTGTTTTGCTGATGTTTTTAACCCTGTGGTCCCTGAAGACTCTAGAGACTCCATCAAATGCACAGGGGTATACGAGCAGGTGCAGGTATAATGGGAGCAACAGACGAGTAGTAGACAATCCCAAAGGAGAAGGGCGCAGCTAATGAGCGGCATCTATTCTGCTCAGCACCTGTGCTCCCTATTGTTCATCAGCTACAGATCGTCAGTAAATAATCACACACTGTGCCGTGTATACGCCACAGGCATGTATGTGTTCTGTTTCTTGCAGTTTCTTTATCGTCAGATTCATATTGTTACAGCTGAGCCTTATATTGCATGGGGATGCTATGGGACAGAGCTGCAACACCAGCCATAGCCACCACGAACTGTACAACAATGTGCCTCCACCGAACCAGGGTGGTAATGGTGGACAGCGGGTCAAGGTAACTATAGATAAAAGGAGACCGCGCGGACCGTGGAAACCATTCCTGTTTAAAGTGGGTCAAGGTAGTCTCAACTGTTGGTGGGCCAGCCTCAGCAAATAAAAACAGGCACAAGTTGTGGACAGGATTCAGGATCAGCCTGTCTTTATTAAGCCATATGCAGACCTCGAGAACAACAGTTGAGGATGATATGATAACAGCTCCCCAGTTATTCAGTACACACAGTCAAATGCCCCTCATTGGTGTGATTGACACCCAGTTTTTATTACGTCAGTCACATCAAGACATTGCTCTTCTGATACATATCTGACATGATCTGGCAGTTGGGCAGTATTTGGACTGTGCAGAACACCATGTCCCACATGGTTGCACTGATTCAGCTGCAGTCCTGACAGCGCCCACAGTGAAGGCACTGATTGGCCTCCTCAATCTCCAGCACCAACCACTCAATTCAAGGGAGCCTAGTTGCTCCTTATGAACTTGGTAACCTATTGTAGGGGCTGCTACCCAACACAGGTCACATTAGCCCTAACACTAGTTACATCAGTGTGTGTAAACACAACTGAAAAGCTGATTTCTCACACCATCAGAGTTCACAGACTATTTGTGACACCTGACTTTTCAGGTGCCACACTTAAGGCCGGTTTACACGTAGGACATCATAAACGATGTCGCTGCAACTTGTGACGTTGCAGCGACCTCGTAGCGATGTCTCTGCCTGTGACATGTACCTACGACCAGCAATCAGCTCGCTGATCGTTGCTAAATGGCCAGAGCAGTTTTCCAGTCGTTGGTCGCCCGCTGGGCAAAACACATCCGTGTGTGTGATGCCCTTCTAACCCGATAATTTCCCTGGTAACCAGGGAACACATTGGGTTACTAAGTGGGAGAACACTGGTAACCAGGATAAACATTGGGTTACTAAGCTCAGCAATCTGCTTAGTAACCCTATGTTTATCCTGGTTACCAGCATTCTCCTGCTTACTACAGCATAGCGGGACCTCAACATCGTGGAAAAGAATATTTTATATTCTTTTCCACGATGACTAGGTCATTACACGGGTCGATGGTCGCTGGTGAGTCTGCCTGTGTGACAGCTCACTAGCGATCAGATGGCGATGTCCCAGCGATCCCGATTGATGGTTGGATCACTGGGACATCGCAGCGTGTAAACCGGCCTTTAGACCTGATCACTTATTTTGAAAATTCATGTAAACGTGACTGTATAACCGTGATATTAAGATGATCACTTTATAAATCCTGTTCTTGAGTGAAAGCACTCATGAGTCCATGCATATTGAATCTCTGTTCCCCCCAGCCCTACAGCTGCAGCTTGCACTGAGCAGTGTGGGATCTCAGCAGCAGATTGAAGGGACACTGAAGAGTTAACAAACAGGCTGACTGGAAAGGGCTATTCGAAAACTAACAAAAGATTACACAGCCATTTTGACGTAGATTCCCCATGTAAAGCCACAGGCTCATCAGGTGTAAGATCTATTTAGTAAAGGATGCAGTTTGTATTGCTTTATCTGACAAATCTGCATTAAAAGCACAATGAGAATCCCCTAATTAAATGGGGGACAATGTGAATATTATGTTTGGTAAATACATATACTACCATTTTATGCTGTACACTAGAGTGACCGGATCTCATATGGGGGGGGAAAAAAAAAATGTCAGAATCTTGTTAGTCTGGACCCCACAAAACGATTCCCCTTTCCAGATCTTGAGATAGCCAAAATTTGAGCTCGATCAAACGACGTTAACCTCGTCGCTCAAGGTTTGAAAAAATCCAAATTTTTGGCCAAAAAGCTGACATATGGAGCCATAACTCTTGAACGGTAAATAATAAAAACACGCTTAATATCTCAAAAGAAAGCCAATGTTGTTCGTCAAAATTTATATTTTATACATAATTGTTATTTTAAGTCAAACTGAGTTACAACAGCTTTTAGCCCCAAGATTGTGACCTGGTACCACTAGGAGCATACTTCGTATATTTTGTTATTAAGTGATAAATTTTGTTTTTTTTGGTATATTTTTGAGTTTAAAGTAGAAATATAATAAAAAAAACAAGTAACACTGATAAATTGTTTTGTGGGGTCCAGATGGACAAAATTCCGACGTCGATTTTTTTGTGGTCACCCTACTGTACACATACTAGACTGTTTCCGGCTTGTTCAATACAAGTGTATTGCACATGGTCAGAAACAGTCAGGTCATATTATGGTCGGGAGTATGCAGATCACATATGTGCAGTCACTTGAAGGGGATATCCAAGATTAATAAAACTTTATTGCATTCTTTCAAATACAGCGCCACCTCTGTCTACAGGTTCCAGTGGTATTACAGCATAGGCCCATTCACTTAAATGGAGCTGAAATGCAATATCACACACAAGCTGTAGACGGGGGTGGCACTGTTTATGAAGGAAATCAGCCATGTTTATAGAATTCTGGACAACCCCTTTAACCACCGGGAGAGAATCCTTGCAGCGCACAGTCTGTGCAGTGTGAGGATCCACAAGTCTGCAGTCAGAGTAAGGCCCCTTTCACATCAGTGTTACTGCAGATTTACTGCATTTGCCACCTAATGGTCTCACTTGCGGCAAGCCCCATGCATTGTCTATTGGGCTTGCGGCAGGTGCGGTATAGCCTCGGCCGTGAAAGAAACGCGGTCAGCAATGATTGTGGCAGATGCGGTAAATCTGTAGCATCTGCCACAATCAGCGAAAAACGCTGGTGTGAAAGGAGCCTAACACACAGTGACTGCAGACTTACTGTTTCAGACTGAACAACTCCTTTAAGTTCTACATGTATTGAACTTATTTTGCAAGAAAATAAAAAAAAAATGTCAAAAAGTGAACTAGAACTTCATGGTGACTAACGTTTAGTACAGTGGTTATAAAACCGTCTCCTTGGTAACTTAGGAAATCACTGCCAATATGGGTTAAAAAAAAAAAAACTATGACTAATTCCACATGATTAACTTCCTCTGTAACGTTCACCCAAAAGTAAGAGGGCACAAAGCCAACATGACTACTAGGGCTTGTTCAGATGAGCAGATTTTCGGTTTCTTTGTGAAACAATGAATAAGTGAGAGCGCTCCTGTGGACATTCTTAACTCAAAGACTTAACTGGCAAAAAATAAAAAGTAGCATATTTACAAACGTGTTAACCCAGTCTAACTATCTTCATGATAAAACTAAAGGTATCGCTGGAGTCTACGTGCTCCCAGAAAATAAATGCCTGTACCATGATCCAAGTACTGTATATCAAATTAACCCCCTCTTATGCCATTAATGGTCATCTGCAGCAAACCAGCACACTGCCAGTCTGAATAGTTTGTGCCTCATTTGCAATTTCGAAAAAGCGCAGATGAGTGACAGACTAGACTGTGACCACAGGCTTCATTATACAACCCAGGGCAGATCTCACACATCCTATTAAGGAAAAAAAAACACTAAAAGGTGTGTCGTGTTGATGTCACATCTACAATAAGTGATAACTGAAGTCAGTCACTGGCCCCAATTCTGTATAACTCTGTGGTCACATAATCAAAGAAATTCTCACCACTGTTAGTCCTGTAGGCAAAGGTCAATGGGGAGCAACCAGTTTAGGTGCTGGAGCAGCAGAGGATTTGACACGTTAGCAATGCTTATTATTCTAAAGAATGTCCTGCCTTTCGCCACATTCCTCCATACAGCAGACACTTATAACACGGAGCAGAATCATCTCGATAATGCTGCATGGACTAATTATCATCTCATCTCACGCTGAAGAACATGGGATTGCTTTCCTAGAGATGAGTTGGAGGTCATGACAGACTGACACTGATGGTTTATTGCACACCGTAAATGCATTTCCCAAGAATATGAATAGTCCAGTTTGGGTGATAACACATCTATGAAATACCCAAAAATCATAAATGGAGGTCCAAAGCCCTTTGTTCTTTTTAATTGCATGACCACCTGTGAGGAAGTGATTGATCGGTGTTGGTGATCAAGCATGTAATAATCTGCTCCAGTTATAATCTACAGCACTTGGCTTGACTGTTTCCATAAATCCCATAGATGCTGAAGACTACAGCAGAGTACGCTCAGGAAAAAAACCTCTCCTGCCTGCACCTCTACATTAAAAAGGAATCGTTTGCTCAAGATCAATCCTCTGGACACGCAACAAATCTACTGCGTGTGAAAAACCCTTTCATTCAAGGTTAAAATAAGCAAAAACAGAAGGAGAATATGTCACATGATCTAATCTCCACTGGAGGACCACTAAAACTCATCCTCCCTTCCCAGGACGATTCTATCCTTCAACAACATAATATTAAAAATGATTAAAAAGTCTTAATATTTTCAGCTTTTAAATACTGGGGGGGGGGAGGGGGTAACTGCCACCATGAAATCCTAACATACTGCTCACTCCTGTTATGGACTACCCGAAACGTGGGCAGGATCTGCTTTATGCGTCGGAGGTCATTCCTCCTCTCCACTTCTGGGCATTTTCAAGGGAGGATGAGGTGTAGCATCACAGTGCAGAGCAATTTTGTTGGCTATTGCAATGTGATACCAAGATATGGAAAATGTCACAGAGGACTCCCTACTGTGCCAATTCAGTTAGTTGTTGGCTCACTAATCTATTACAGGGATCTGAGCAGAGCAGTCATATCATTGTGGCTGCAGTACTCAGATCACAGTATTTACACAATCAGTGTCACACGATAGATACACAGCTCGGTGGACTGCATTACACATGACAGGATTAGATACTTTGCTTAGTGGACAATTAGTGATTTCAGAAGAGTCAATTTCATTGGGGCTGCAGTGCTCAAGTCACAGTAGTAAGGCTGCCTTCAGACTTGCAGATGCCTCCGCAGCGTTTTGCAGAGGCATCTGCAAGTATCTGCATGCAGACCGCGGCCCCTATGTTTATAATGGAGCCCACGGCGGTCTGCAGATGCTTGCAGACCGCCGTGCGCTCTCATTGCCCGCCAATAGTGATCTGTGCGCAGGCGGATGCCTGCGCACAAATCACACACTCTCGCCCGCACCAGGGACGCAACATCTCGCGTCCCTGGTGCGGACGAGAGTGTGTGATCTGTACGCAGGCATCCGCCTGCGCACAGATCACTAATGGCGGGCAATGAGAGCGCACGGCGGTCTGCAAGCATCTGCAGACCGCCGTGCGCTTCATTATAAACATAGGGGCCGCGGTCTGCATGCAGATACTTGCAGATGCCTCTGCAAAACGCTGCGGAGGCATCTGCAAGTCTGAAGGCAGCCTAAGCGGAGAGCACACAACAGGTAGGACACCAGTGCTGCAAAAGTTACTTCATCCAGAAAGATGTACTCAATGCTATGTGAAGCCATCGCCAGAGTCCTGGTGCTTAGATGTGATGAGCACTAAGGGTATGTGCCCACAGGAAGGTTTTAGGGTATGTGCGCACTGGGCGGGTTTTCGGCGGTTTACCTGTGTAAACCGCCGTTTTGCATACATTAGTTTTATTTAAATTTATGTTAATCCAAACCGGCGTTTGGATTAACATTGAAACTAATGTAACCCGCCCAAGGCTGTGCACACACCGGCGGTTACCCAGCGTCATCCGTTGCTAACCCGCAGGTTTCCCAGCGGGTTAGCAAAGAATGACCAAGTTCTAAAAACCGGCCGGTTCTGCAGCGGCTGCAAGCAGAATCATGTGCTGCTTCCAGCCGCTGCAGAATCGCCGCCGAGAACCCGCTGGGCAGCCGCCGGATACCGCCCGGCTCCCGCAGCTCATACCCGCCAGGAAGCCGGTGGACGGCGCCGGAGCTTCCTGGCGGGTCCCGCCAGCAGCCGCCGACCGAACCGCCGGGTAATGTGCACTTACCCTAACAGCGAAAACCGCCGGCGGTTTAGCATAGGTTTTATTTAAATTTATGTAAATCCTAAGCAGCGTTAGGACTTACAAGTAACCCTATGAAATTTAGAAACCGCTGTGCACACAGTCGGTTTATGTGAGCGGATCTGCCCGCGGTTGAGCGGTTTCCCAGCGGTTTAGCAGCATACAGCATGTCAATTCTTCTCAGCGGTTTTTGATCGGTTCCATGAACAAAATCCTCCAGAAAAAACCGACTGAAAAACCGACTGAAAAACCGACTGAAAAACCGACTGAAAAACCGACTGAAAAACCGACTGAAAAACCGACTGAAAAACCGACTGAAAAACCGACTGAAAAACCGACTGAAAAACCGACTGAAAAACCGACTGAAAAACCGACTGAAAAACGCTGTGCACATGCTGAAAAAAAACCGCCGGAAAACAGCTGGAGACTTCAGAGCTCAGAACTGATAATTTCCAGTGGTTTACTGACGGTTTGAACACCACTAAACCTTCCTGTGGGCACATACCCTTACCGGTAATTACTGTGATTTGAGTGCCGCAATAATGACTACTGTGATTTGAGTGGAGCAATGAGCGATGCAGTGGAGACTTCATTCAGCAACAAGTACACATCACTGGAAGAAATGACCGCAGCAGCCCTGGTGCCGGATCTGTGATCACCGATTATTACTGTGATCTGAGCATTGCACTGACATGACAGCTCTGCTCAGATCAGTCATTACATGTAGCAGAGGGAAATTGTAACCCAGCACACAAAACTGGGCTACAATTAATGGCACCGGGCTCCACCAAAGCTGTAAACTGTGCCTAGTTCAAAGCTGATGCAGCCACATCTTCCCTGGCCTGGTACTCCCGTATTTGCTGTGCATGTCGTTTTCTAAGGGTATGTGCACACTGGAAGTTTTGTTAGCTGTTTTTTAGCGTTTTCCGCCAGCGTTTTCCGCTGAGTTTTATGTTAATTTTATGTTAATCCTAACCACCGGTTGGATTAACATGGTAGTCCATGGATTTCAGAAAACGCTGTGCACATTAGAACTTTTTTTTTTTCTCCTTTCCACTTTTTTCACCGGTTTTCCACCGGTTGTCAAGAATAGAGCATGTGACTTCTTTTTAGCGTTTTTCCAGCGAGTCTAGCACTAAAAACCAGTCGACAAGAAAATCGCTGAGAAAACGCTGTATTAACTCTGAAAATCGCTAGAAAATAGCTAACAAAACGAGGGACACTGCTCAGGTTTTCTGACGGTCTGCAATGATGCAGAAACGTCAGATGTGCACATACTCTAATACTTACACACCAGCAAATAAAAGTAAAGGCCACTTTACACACACCAACTTATCTGTTCAACTTCTGACCAACTTGCTGGTTGCAGTGAAATCATGGACACATTGCTCCATTTTGTGGCTGTGTACAAATGGAACAATGTGTCCATGATTTCACTGCACCCAGCAAGTTGGTCAGAAGTTGGACAGAAAAATTGGTGTGTGTAAAGTGGCCCTAAGGGTATGTGCACATTGGACGGGTCTGCATCATTGCAGACCGTCAGAAAACCTGAGCAGTGTCCCTCGTTTTGTTAGCGATTTTCTAGCGATTTCCTAGCGATTTTCAGCGTTTTCTCAGCGATTTTCTTGGCGACTGGTTTTTGTGCTAGACACGCTGGAAAAACGCTAAAAAGAAGTCACATGCTCTATTCTTGACAACCGGTGGAAAACCGGTGAAAAAAGTGGAAAGGAGAAAAAAAAAAAAAGTTCTAATGTGCACAGCATTTTCTGAAATCCATTGACTAGCATGTTAATCCAACCGGTGGTTAGGATTTACATAAAATTAACATAAAACTCAGCTGAAAACGCTGGCGGAAAACGCTAAAAAACAGCTAACAAAACTCCCAGCGTGCACATACCCTAACAGTCTCCAGCAGCTCAGATAAAAACTAAACACATTACACAGTTTACTTTTATAGAAGAAGAACTTAAAGAGGACCTGTCACCAAACAAGGCATGGTGATCTAATTACAGCACTGGATGCAGCATGTCTGCTGCATGCAGGCAAGGGGTCCCCCAGCACTTGAGCAGCCCTGTACCCCGAGTAAATACACTTAGAAAACTTACATCGTGCAGCCATAAAGGAGGTGGCAGCCAAAGGGCAGATTCACACCCCCTGCATGTTTAATCTGCCCACCGCTGCCAATCATTCTCTCCCTCTTCTGCAGCATAATAGAGTTGTGTTTTTTTTGTTCCCAGAAATTGCCGTTTAGCCCCGCCCCCTGCGGTGACATCACCGCTTATATCCGTCCTGCTCTATGGTTAACAGAGCAGGGCGGGGAAAGGCGGTGATGTCACTGCAGGACCCGGGGCGGCCGGTCTCCTGCAGTGACACCACCACTTATACCCACCCTGCTCTATGTTAACCATAGAGCAAAGCGGGTATAAGCGGTCACGTCACCGCTGGGGGCGGGGCTAAACAGCAATTTCTGGGAGAGAGACAAAAAACCTCTGTTATAATGCAGAAGAGGGAGACAATGATTGGCAGCGGTGGGCAGATTAAACATGCAGGGGGTGTGAATCTGCCCTTCGCCTCCAGCCACCTCTTTTATAGCTGCACGATGTAACTTTTCTAAGGGTATGTGCCCACGTGACGTTTTTTAAGCAGTCCTGAATGCAGCAAAACCTGAGGATCCTAGAGTCCTTGACAGGAGATTAGCTATGAACTTGTGTGCGTTTTTTGCACTTTTTTTGCGCGTTGTGCGTTTTTACTGCGTTTTTCCCATTGGCTTTAGCAAAAACGCAGGAAAATAATTAACATGTCAATTCTTTCCCATCCGCACCAAAAACGCAGGTATTTGACAGTTCTTGACACTTGCAAAACCAATGTGTGGGCACAGCGTTTCTGTGAAACACATTGGTTTTGCTGGGAATCAAAACCGCAGGAACAAATTAGCATAAATTACCATAAAACCAATGGTAAACTGCATGCAGAAACCGCAGGAAAAACACAGCAAAAACTTCCTGTGGGCACATACCCTAAGTGTATTTACTCGGGGACCCCTTGCCTGGATGCTGCAAACATGCTGTATCCAGTGCTGTAATTAGATCACCATGCCTGGTTTGGTGACAGGTCCTCTTTAAAAGTGCAACACATTTCCTTCAAGTATGTTTTGAAATGAATAACCTAGAAAACAGTCAAGAAGGTCTATACTATAGCAATTTTTAAAAAGGAACAATAAATGTGAAGGCACAGTTGGGAATAAAAAAAAAAAAAAAAAAAAGTATTGATACGCTGCTGATTTTGTAAGTTTTCCCATTTACAAGGAATGGACAGGTCTGTAATTTTAAAGGGGTTGTCCGAGTTTTTGCAAGAATTCACAAGTATCCATCTATCCGATTTGGTACAGTGTGAGAGCAGTGGGGACAAGGGGGTGGGTGGTGACATTAGGGGCAGAGGCAGGCTATAAGATACTGGGTGTGGCTGGGCATAGTGAGAGTGGGCGGATTGTAGGAGCCCTGGGAGTGGCTGGCTATACTGTGGATAGGGGAGGGGGCGTGTTTGTAGTAGAGTAGGTGGAAACGACCAGTTCCCATTTACATGAACAAACACGCCCCTTAGACATTCCTTGCCAGCCGCAAATATGTGATATCTAGAAAACCCTGCAAAATGTTGACAGCATGTAAATTGCAAATTGTCAGCATTTTGCTGCCTAGATATACATATTAATTATTGCAAAAGCCCAGACAACTCCTTTAATCATCAGTACACTTAAACTGTGAGAGAGAGCATCAAAATAATCCCAAAAAATCATATTGTATCTTTGAATAATTAAAGTGCACCTGTCACCAGTTTTGGGAGTTATAAACCATTCCCACCACCTATAACATGGTGTCATTGGGATTCCTGTAACCCCTTTATATCCCCAGCTGTCCCCCTGCATACCTCAGAAAACAACTTTTAATCTGTCCAGTGCTGTATGCCAATTTCTGTTAAGGGACATATTGGAGTCTGCACATTGTGGTCATAGCCGCCCCGCGGCATGAGAAACCTGCCCCTCCGAGTGTATGTAAGTGAATGACAGCGACATCATCCACACAATTCCCATGTAACGCGCTTCACTGTGCCCTATTGAAGAGCCAGTGAATCCACTTTGGTCTCGCATCAGCAGCAAAGTGCCCGAAGTCTCGTTTATAACAGGCAAATGTGCTGCCGAGAACAATGATTTTTAAGGATGGCTAAACACATAATCTAGCTGTAGCCACTGTTCATATCACATGTAGCAGATAAGATCAGTTCCAGATACAGAAGGTGCAATATGTGCATCTATAGCCACAAACCCCATATCCAATGCACATACATATACCCTCAGGTAGCAAATCTGTATGTGGTATTGTATAGGCTCTTGTAGGTCCAAGTAAGATGATGCTCTGCACTATATTAACAAGAGCAACAAAGTCTCAAGTTTATTCGGAGTACTCCCTAAATCACTTCTGATTGTTACTTCATGTGTAGCTTTGGTGCCCTCAGTTTACTCAGCGGCCATGTGCACACAGGATGAAAGCCTTCTCTGTATTCACTCTATTTCCTGCGAGGGGGAACGTTTCCTGACATCGGACGCCAGGTGACATCACATAACCTTAGCTGGGGACATGTGTTCTAAAGAGGATCCAAGCTCTCCAGAGCTATAGAAATCATCGCTGGATTGCTCATAGATAACAACCCTGCAGGATAAAATATACTTATTAATGCCTGCCATTACCCATGTCCAAGGGGTGTATTCCTGCAGTCATCACTGACTGGACAGTGACTAAGGAAGGGCACACCCCTAGAAATACCCAGATGACAATTTAATCATGGTTTTCTAAAGGGGTCCATACACAACAGATAGCTGCCAGCCGACTGATGGTTGGGCCTGCAGCTGTCTCTCCCCCTGACTTCTCCATACTCTAGAGCCGTTGCTTTATGGAGCACTTCTGCTCTCTATGAGAAAGCTGCTGCCAGACTCCTCTGGCTGTGGACAAGCCAAATCCTTATATCCACTGTCCTTATCTGTTACAGGAGACAAATGTTTGACAGTCACCAGAGCCCACCATTATCTGAGGGTCCGGCTCAGTTAGTCTGTGTGGGGCCTAAATGAGAGCATCAGTGCAGATACCAAACCAAAAGATATGTCAGCAGATTATGCCTTCTGTAAGAGGTTCTACAATTTAAAGCATAAACGTCCTTTTAATTTTTAGTTCATAAATCAATAGTATTAATGAAAATGTAATATTTCTTATCAGACAGATTTGCTCCTTTGTTAGAATGTATCAGTCATTATCAAAATACTCACAATTCTGAGGTCAAATCTGTGTTCAGTGAAGACTTTCCCATTACTGAGATAGGAGATAGTACTGATGAGACTGTATGATGATGGGAGGAGATCGAGGAAGGGGAGCAGCTGGATGTAGAGGGAGGAGCTAGAGAAAGGGGAGGAGCTTGATGTAGAAGGAGGAGCTAGAGAAAGGGGAGGAGCTTGATGTAGAAGGAGGAACTAAGGAAAGGGAGGAGCTAGATGTAGAAGAAGCTAGAGGAAGGGGACGAGCTGGATGTAGAGGCAGGAACTAGAGGAAAGGGAGGAGCTAGATGTAGAAGAAGCTAGAGGAAGGGGACGAGCTGGATGTAGAGGCAGGAACTAGAGGAAAGGGAGGAGCTAGATGTAGAAGAAGCTAGAGGAAGGGGACGAGCTGGATGTAGAGGCAGGAACTAGAGGAAAGGGAGGAGCTAGATGTAGAAGAAGCTAGAGGAAGGGACGAGCTGGATGTAGAGGCAGGAACTAGAGGAAAGAGGACTAGATGTAGAAGAAGCTAGAGGAAGGGGAGGAGTTAGATGTAGAAGAAGCTAGAGGAAGGGGAGGAGCTAGATGTAGAAGAAGCTAGAGGAAGGGGAGGAGTTAGATGTAGAAGAAGCTAGAGGAAGGGAGGAGTTAGATGTAGAGGCAGGCACTAGAGGAAAGGGAGGATCTAGATGTAGGGAGGAGCTAGAGGAAAGGGAGGAGCTAGATGTAGAAGAAGCTAGAGGAAGGGGAGGAGTTAGATGTAGAGGCAGGCACTAGAGGAAAGGGAGGATCTAGATGTAGAGGGAGGAGCTAGAGGAAAGGGAGGAGCTGGATGTAATGGAGGAGATCATGGATGCAGAGCTCTATACACTCCTCCCTCTCATCTCCATAGAATCTCATAAGTAAGGGCTCGGACACACTCATCCGAGTTTGACGGACGAAACTCGGAACAGGCTGGAGCAGTGACCCTGAACGGTCTCTCTCTGTCTGGACGGGGAATGTCAGCTGCTTGTGTTTCTGTGCAGCATCACATTCCCAGTCCAGAGAGAGAGAGGCCGTTTAGGGTCACTGCTCCAGCCTGTTCCGAGTCTCGTCCGCCAAACTTGGATGAGTGTGTCCGAGCCCTAACAACTGCTATCACCTATCTCAGTAATGGGAAAGTCAATGAGGGTTCAGAGGAGAGATTACAGGGCCTTGTGTAGTGAGCGGTCATTGTTACAGCCCTTGCAACACCTCAATGGCTAGAAGTGAGCATATACAAGGAGAACATAACTTCCTGTGCTTCTTGTGGCAACTTGCTCCATACACTGTGCTTTTTTAAAAATCTGCCATACAATTACAGATAAATGGGAAAGCTCAAACAAGGAGGAACAAAATAGGAGACCTTGTGACTGGGCCATGGTAAACATACTGTGGAGGGGCAATAGTGACTGCAATGGACAAAATATATACACTATTGTGTGTGGTATATTCTGAAGTCCATTGTCCTGACCTTACCGAAGGCAGCTGACAGCACGGTAGGGGTGGTAATATAGAATGATATCTCTGACATTATAGGAAGTTTCAGGCTAAAAACAAACAGAATGAAAGAAAACAGCGGAGCCAATAATACTAAGGGTGTGTCAGCGACAAGGAGAATCATATACCACAAAGAGCCTCATTGTTCCACATAATCCACAGCCAAGACACACAAAGCATTTACTCAGGCATGTGCTTACATTAAAAGGCCTGAGGTTACCACAACTGTCATAGGCACAGGCTAGTCACACAACGTTGTGATATACATTCATCTCAGATGCCGTAAAGTTCTTACAATAAATGCTCTGACATGGCCATCCCATATTAACAAACCAGGCATATCCCAAGGAGGTCCAAAAATGGGAGTACATCGGAGCTATACATGATGCCAATCTGTTGGAAACGCTTTATGACCTGTCCGCTAACTTGCACAACATTTGAGGTGTGAACTTGGGCATTAAAAGGGAATCTGTCAGCAGGAATTCACCCTAGATTATTGATATGTGCATGTAGATATTTCAAACAAGTCGAGTAGCACCTTTATATGAGCAGGTTCCTCCATTATTGAGAAATCAGCATTTCCACTCTTATCCTACAAGGCTGAAGAAAAGAGATGAGCGGACACAAGACGTTTGGGTTCTGGTGGTGGAGGAGGGCATGGGGGTTCAGCTGGACATTTATAAACTTCTGTTCTGCACCAAAACCTCATTGGAAGTCATGATTGGGCAGTCTCTCTCGCCCACATACAGCCAGCCATAAAAAAAACCACTTCTGAGAGGGAGGACGGAGTTCTATCATTCTTTTTTTTTTTATACCCACTACATCCGATAATGCGATTTTACCCCAGAGCAGCCATTCAAACACTGCAAGCGGCTCACACTGGGTAGAACACAGAGTGTACCCGAGCACCGAGTGTACCCGAGCACAGCGATGCTCACTCTAGTGGTCGGCATATGTGAAACACCACAACTTGAATACTGAAAACTTTTGTAAGTCTGTGTTCGGTAAGAACACCTAACTTTAAAGTCCAGCTCGGTCATTCCTTCTAGAGCTGTTTGTAGATGTGAAGCCTCTGTCACTCCAGCTCTATTGCCCAAGCCAGTGCCACTTTCTCCTTAATGACTTTTTCCTATATACTGAGTAACTTCAGGCAAAGGAGTCATTAGTCAAGCTGGAGGATGTGGCACTGGGCAGAACATAGATCTGGAATGACTGAGGCTTCAAATCTACAGTTCTTAGTTATAATTTGAACACTGATTTCTCACTAATGGAGGGGCGAACCATCCATGTAAAAATATAGCTGGATTTGTTTTTGAAAAAGCTACATGCACAGAAATATTTAGGATTGAAATCCTGCTGATAGATTTGCATTAAAGGGAGTGTAATCCTAAACCTATTACTATCAGTCCTTGCTGCTTCCTAGTATTATTCTAAGTATCCTGTCTAAACCCTGTCTGACCTAATACTGAACTGTAATAGTTGAGAAAAATCATTCAGTAATACATTCTTGTATTGAGGACACCCGTGCCATGCAGGTTTTACAAAACGGCTTCAACAGGAGCCATTGTCATGTTTAAAGAGGACCCGTCACCCCCCTGGTGCTATGCTAACTGAATGCAGCATGGTCTGCTGCATTCAGGTAAGGGGTCCCACATGTTTCTAGTCATCCTGGAAGTTGTTAATACTATTATAAAAAGGTGTACAGGTAAGGAGTCCGGAGGGACTTACTCAGTAAGGAGTCATCACTGCTGCTGGTGTCCTCCCCGCCTCCAGCCCTCTCTGTGCCACCTCTTGTTCAGCCTTCTTTATGTGTCTGCCCACCTCCAGCCCTCTGTGCCACCTCCAGCTCTCAGTGATGACATACAGGAGGCTGAACAACAGAGGGCTGGAGATGGCAAAGGCTGGAGGCGGGCAGACACATAAAGAAGGCTGAACAAGAGGTGGCACAGAGAGGGCTGGAGGCGGGGAGGACACCAGGGAGCAGCGATGACTCATTACTGAGCAAGTCCCTCGGACTCGTTATCTGTACACTTTATAAGTCTTTTTAACAGCTTACAGGGTGACTGGAGACATCTGGGATCCCTTCCCTGAATGCAGCAGACACGCTGAATTCAGTTAGCATAGCACCAGGGAAGTGACTGGTCTTCAACAGTTCTTGAAACGGTTTCCAACAGGAATTTCCCATCCAAAGGTTAGCCTCGTTAAACTGCACTTTATTTGCAAATTAGAGGCACAAACTAATTGCATTTTTTTCTCATTTCAATCGGTGTAAAAAAATTGACAAGCTGCAGATTTGAAAAACCCTCTGAATATTCAAGTCAGCAAGGAAAAAAGCAGAGCGTGCATGAGATTCCTGGAATCTGAATCACTTTGCTGGTACTATAAAAACAGTTTTCCAAGGCAAAAACGCAACTTGGGAACAAGACCACATTTACCTGAAATAGTTGGAGGATACAAGTTACATTTAAGAATATATGAATGTACTAAACAATGTAAAGCACCGGCCGGTAGAAATGGGACAGACTGTACAATTTGCCTATGCAAAGAGTCATGCAAATTCAGTAACCTACAGTATGTAATGTCGTTCAACAGCTTTCCTGGGTCTAAAGAAATGTCCTAGTGAGAGCACTACAATTATCATCCTCTGAGAACCAATATTAAAAATCTAATTAAATGTTGGTGAATTTTCCTGACTTGCAAATGAGACATTGCATAACATTATTAATAAATCTTCCACCATTGTATTACATGCTTCTAATCTCATAATAGTTAATAGTGGTGATCAGTCAGGGACACAGCTTCATGGAGTTGTGGGGCAGTAGTCACATCAGTCAGGGACACAGCTTCATTTAGTTGTGGAGCAGTGGTCACATCGGTCAGGGACACAGCTTCATGGATTTGTGGGGCAGCAGACCCATCAGGGACACAGCTTCATTGAGTTGTGGGACAGCAGTCATATTGGTTAGGGACACAGCATCATTAAGTTGTGGGGAGCAGTCACATCGGTCAGGGACTCGGCTTCGAGTTATGGGGCAGCTGTCACATCGGTCAGGGGCGCAGCCTTATGGCGTTGTGGGGCAGCAGTCATACAGGTGATCATATTCAATAGGCTCAATCATTTTCATTATCGGTCCTGGAGGTTCAGCTCCTCCCTTCAATATCATTTGTGCAACTTCTCTCTAGTGTGTATTGGGGCATTCAGATTTTGCCGTGAATCACAAGAGCTTCAGATCAGACCTCTGCTGAAGCACAATATGATCAATCTCAAGTCTAATTTCACAGAATGAAAATTAACCTCCTTTTTAGTTTATTTCTTTATACCTCAAAAATTAGCAACTGGCTCAACAGGTGTGTAATATAGACCGTAATCTCAAAGTTAAAATAGAAACCAGAACAAACATCTGCACCACAAACACATTTCTGCCACTTTTTTTTGGGATGTTTCAAGTTCTACCAATCCAGTGACAATGTTTCAGAGCCCTGTGAATAGCTGGCTTTTAAGATTTTTTTGGCATTTATACTTTAGAATACATTGTCATATATCTATCAGGGCAGCATACAGAAAACCTATTTTATAGTATAATATTGGAGGTACGGACACCCTCCTTTTCCGTCTAAGGCTGCGTTCACACTACGATTTTTAGGGAGCCGATGCTGTCCGATATAAATCGGACAGCATCGGCTCCCTTCTGATGCCTGGAATCGGGTGCCAAATAGGCACCCGATTCCGGCATAAAATCGGCGCCGGAGGCTGAAAAAAAGAAAAAAAAAAAAAAAAGTTTATTCTCACCTGCCCCCGAGCCCCCGCTGTCCCCCGCCGTCCCCCGCCGTCTTCCGCCATCTTCCGCCATCTTCCTCTAGGTTCCCGGTGGCTTCCGCAGGCTGCCGGTGTCAGCAGAGGTGTACCTCTGCTGTACACAGGACCTGCGGTGATGTCACAGTCACGTGACCGCGGGTTCACCATGGTGAACTCGCGGTCACATGACTGTGACATCACCGCAGGTCCTGTACAGCAGAGGTACACCTCTGCTGACACCGGAGCCTGCGGCAGCCACCGGGAACCTAGAGGAAGATGGCGGAAGATGGCGGAAGACGGCGGGGGCAGGTGAGAATAAACTTTTTTTTTTTTTCTTTTTAACCCTTGTGCTCCCAGGAGCAGTTTTACTGTACTGAGCATGCTCAGTACAGCAAAATGGGGTCCGAGGAGACATACATGTTTCCTCGGACCTTTCTCCATGGGCCCCATGTTAGGGATCGGGTCAGATCGGATGTGCACTAAATGCCATCCGATTTGGTCCGATCCGACTCTGTCAGATTTTGTAACCGGATGAAAAAATCGTTGCAGGCAACGATTTTTTTCTCCTGAAAAAAATCGGCCAAAATCGGGCAGAATCGGATCGGACCAAATCGGATGGCATTTAGTGCACATCCGATTCGGTCCGATCCCCATAGGGATCCATAGGATCCGAAAATCGGTCCGATGCTGTCCGATTTTTTTCGGACAGCATCGGAAATGCAAAAATCGTGGTGTGAAAGCACCCTAAGCACTCCTCCCATCAGCCTGAGACTATTCTTAATGTGTTGGATCCTACCTGCCCTTTAAATTTGGAAGCTTTTAGCCCGAGAGGCATGTTTGACAAATAGTAGGTTTAGGATCCCATCAATGAAAGATTGCTTTGCAAAGGCTTATAGGTAGTGATGAGCGAGTAGTGAAATATTTGTAATTGATATACTTGTAACTAGTACTTTGTAATATTCGTGTACTCGTCCGAATAGCGAGTCCAATGTTAGGCTCCCCCACACACATCCGGCCATAAAACAAGCATTTCCAGGACAGGGCAGGAGGGTGGACTTTTTTTTTTGCATTTTCAATGCATAAAACACCTCCCCATAGAGCCAACCACTCAATTTGCTCTCACTGGGGTGACTACTCTGTGTACTGCAGGGAGGCAGCAATGTGTGTCAGATTGCTCAAGATCAACACATCACTCACGAGCACCGGTCTAAGGCTACATTCACACACAGCGTTATTGTTGCGTTTTGGGAGGATCCGTTTTTGGTGTAAAACCGCACCAAGAACGGATCCTCACAAAGAGCAGTCTTCAGTGTGTGAATGCTGCTGCGTTATTCTCACCTCGCCACAGTCCCCCGATGATCTCCAGTGGTGTCAGTCATTCCTGGAGGTCACAACATCGCTGCCTCTAGGACCCTGCGGACTGATCATGTGACCTGGTGATGTCACATGGTACAGTGCCAGGTCCTCCTGCAGGTCCTGCGGCCTCGGTGTGAGGGGAGATCACCGAGGGAGTGCGGCAAGGTGAGAAAATAGCGCAGCTAAATAACGCAAAGAAATTGACATGTTCATTCTTTTTAAGAATCTGCTTTTGAGCCCAAAATTGGATCTGTAAAAAAGCACAGTGTCTGAATGCGAAATAGTGAAATGCATTGACTTGCCTGTGGCAGCTAACGTCACTGTATTCCACTGATTATAGCGGATCTGTAAGAAACGATACATTAATAGTGCAATTACGTACTGTGTGAATGTAGTCTAACTCACCGAGTAATGAGTATCGCGAATACTGTACTATCCGTGTGAGTAATGATTACACTCGCTCATGACTACTGATGGGCTCTCATAAATTGTCTGATGTGCCAAGTATTTTTATAAGCATATTCCATATAGAAATTATGTCATTTAAACTTCATATATTGAATGTTTGCACATATCTTCGTACTTCGTGTGCTGCTGTATTCTTTTATTTGTACATTATATATTTATTCAGATAGGCCCACGTCACACACACAGATATTTGTGCAGATATTGTTCGCAGATCTCTGGTTGCAGTGAAATTATGGACACATTAATCCATTTATATACAGCCACAAAATGGAACACTGTGTCCATGATTTCACTGCAACCAGAGATCTGCGAACAATATCTGCACAAATATCTGTGTGTGACGTGGGCCTATCTGACACCATACTCATGTGGAGCATACACAGCAGTAGCGCTGTCATATGAGGGGAAAAAATAAAGACGGAAAACATTCGGTGGCTGCTGTTAATGGCTTCTGCACAGATTAACCCTGCTATTCTGGTCGGGTCTACTATACACTGAAAATATTCCGATAACTTGTGACTGGACCTAGTAAAGGCTTGATTTTTAGCTAATTTTAATGTTTTATTTAAATACCTGTTGCATTTTTTATACTGTATGAACATGGTTGTGCATAAACAGATGAAATAAAAAACTTCAAATTCGGCCATTTTTGACCCAACAGACAGCAGGGTTAAAGAACACATGAAGGACAAGCGCCAAAAAGGTGGTTACTAGAAAAGGCACAAAGACAAACACCTCCAGCAATTGTGAGGCCGCTTCTAGGCAATGATACAATTTACAACTATGGGAAGGCAGGTTTGTGGCAGCAAGTGGCAAGATAAACTAGCTGCATGGAATGAATGCAGTGACCTAAGGGTCCCGTTACGTTCCAGCGATCCCAACAACGATATGACCTGGTAAGGATCGCTGGAACGTCGCTACGTGGTCGCTGGTGAGCTGTCAAACAGTCAGATCTGCTCAACAACGCAGCAACGATACGCCGACCCATATAATGACCTTGGCGGTCGTTGGTACCCTGTCACGCAGCAGCTAGTCTGACGACTCAGACCTACGTGGCTGAGTTCTGAGTTGCCAATGAGGTTGTTGTGAAGGCGTCAAACACACCGATGCATGCTGCCCAGCAGGAACCCGACGATCAAGAAATGGTCCATGACATTGCAACATGATCGGCAATGTCACAGCAGGGGCCTGGTCGCTGCTATGTGTCAAACATGGCGAGATCGCTGGCGAGGTCACTGTTGTATCATAAATCCTGTGACATAACAGCAATCCCGCTATGTGTAACGGGGGCTTAAGGGAGGGTGAGGATGACTACCAGCACTGTGCAGGGTATAGTTAATGGGGTATTCCCATGTCCAACATCCTATCCTATGTAGGAGGTGTAATAATAATATTGGTAAATACCTCCATTTAGAACTGTAGTATAGTTCTCCTGATCTAGCCATGACTCTTACCTCGTGCAGGGCACTACAGCTTAGGAATCCATGGTTACAACCACGAACAACTCCCTGTCAGTGGTTGTAACCATGGATTCCTAAGCTGTAGTGGCCTGCACGAGGTAAGAGTCATGGCTAGATCAGGACTAGGGGATCGGGGCAGTCTCAATTGATAAATGCGCATGCGCAACATACACGCGCGGGACTCGGGCGTGCACTCGCCGCCGCGCGCACCTGGCGCATGCGCAGTAGATACTGCTGCTGTCAATTCAAGTTCACGTGGTGCGCGCCGCCAACCTCCTTCTCCCGCCTTCTTCCATCACTGCTCCCGCTGTTAACCCTTTAGGGGGAGGAGGAGGACTTCCATCACTGCTCCCGGTATTAACCCTTCCATCACTGCTCCCGGTATTAACCCTTCCATCACTGCTCCCGGTATTAACCCTTTATGGGGGGGCTTCTAACACTGCTCCCGGTATTAACCCTTTATTTGGCGCCTTGCCAAGACTTCCATCACTGCTCCCAGTATTAACCCTTTAGGGGGGGCTCAGTGGGGGGGGAGAGTGTTTATAGATAGATGGGGGGGTCCCTTATGGCGGGGGCCCGTGTATGGATGGATAGGGGTCCATTACTGCGGAGGGGGCTGTGTACGGATAGATAGGAGGGTCCCTTATGGCGGGGGCCCGTGTATGGATGGATAGGGGGTCCCTTATGGCGGGGGCCCGTGTATGGATGGATAGGGGGTCCCTTATGGCGGGGGCCCGTGTATGGATGGATAGGGGGTCCCTTATGGCGGGGGCCCGTGTATGGATGGATCGGGGGTCCCTTATGGCGGGGGCCCGTGTATGGATGGATAGGGGGTCCCTTATGGCGGGGGCCCGTGTATGGATGGATAGGGGGTCCCTTATGGCAGGGGCCCGTGTATGGATGGAAAGGGTTAATACCGGGAGCAGTGATGGAAGTCCTCCCCCTAAAGGGTTAATACCGGGAGCAGTGATGGAAGTCTTGGCAAAGAACCAAAACGAGAAGGCGGGAGTAGGAGGTTGGCGGCGCGCAGTGTCGGCACCGCGCGAACTTGAATTGACAGCAGCCGTATCTACTGCGCATGCGCCAGGTGCGCGAGTGCACGCGCGAGTCCCGCGCATGCATCAATTGAGACTGCCCCGATCCCCTAGTGGACGGAGACGCCTGACCAAGGAGCACGCATACGCAGTAGCAGCAGCATTTTGTGGGAGTGACGCATGCGCAGTAGCTGCAGCAGTTCGCGGAGTGACGCATGCGCAGTGGCGCCAGCAGTTCACTAGGGGATCGGGGCAGTCTCAATTGATAAATGCGCATGCGCAACATGCACGCGCGGGACTCGTGCGTGTACTCGCCGCTGCGCGAGCTCGCGCGCACCTGGCGCATGCGCAGTAGATACGGCTGCTGTCAATTCAAGTTTGCGCGGTGCCGACACTGCGCGCCGCCAACCGCCTTCTCGTTTTGGCGCCTTGCCAAGACTTCCATCACTGCTCCCGGTATTAACCCTTTCCATCCATACACGGGCCCCCGCCATAAGGGACCCCCTATCCATCCATACACGGGCCCTCGCCATAAGGGACCCTCCTATCCCATCCATACACGAGCCCCCGCCATAAGGGACCCCCTATCCATCCATACACGGGCCCCCGCCATAAGGGACCCTCCTATCTATCCGTAGACAGCCCCCTCCGCAGTAATGGACCCCTATCCATCCATACACGGGCCCCCGCCATAAGGGACCCCCTATCCATCCATACACGGGCCCCCGCCATAAGGGACCCCCTATCCATCCATACACGGGCCCCCGCCATAAGGGACCCCCTATCCATCCATACACGGGCCCCCGCCATAAGGGACCCCCTATCCATCCATACACGGGCCCCCGCCATAAGGGACCCCCTATCCATCCATACACGGGCCCCCGCCATAAGGGACCCCCTATCCATCCATACACGGGCCCCCGCCATAAGAGACCCTCCTAACTATCCATACACAGACCCCTCTATCTATCCGTACACAGGCCCCCCACAGTAAGGGACCCCCCTATCTATCCGTACACAGCCCCCTCCGCAGTAATGGACCCCTATCCATCCATACACGGGCCCCCGCCATAAGGGACCCCCCCCATCTATCTATAAACCCTCTCCCCCCTCTCTGAGCCCCCCCTAAAGGGTTAATACCGGGAGCAGTGTTAGAAGCCCCCCCTAAAGGGTTAATACCGGGAGCAGTGATGGAAGTCTTGGCAAGGCGCCAAATAAAGGGTTAATACTGGGAGCAGTGTTAGAAGCCCCCCCATAAAGGGTTAATACCGGGAGCAGTGATGGAAGTCCTCCCCTTAAAGGGTTAATACCGGGAGCAGTGATGGAAGTCTTGGCAAGGCGCCAAATAAAGGGTTAATACCGGGAGCAGTGTTAGAAGCCCCCCCATAAAGGGTTAATACCGGGAGCAGTGTTAGAAGCCCCCCCATAAAGGGTTAATACCGGGAGCAGTGATGGAAGGGTTAATACCGGGAGCAGTGATGGAAGGGTTAATACCGGGAGCAGTGATGAAGTCCTCCCCCTAAAGGGTTAATACCGGGAGCAGTGATGGAAGTCCTCCTCCTCCCCAAAAAGGGTTAATAGCGGGAGCAGTGATGGAAGAAGGCGGGAGAAGGAGGTTGGCGGCGCGCACCGCGTGAACTTGAATTGACAGCAGCCGTATCTACTGCGCATGCGCCAGGTGCGCGCGAGCTCGCACGGCGGCGAGTGCACGCGCAAGCCCGAGTCCCGCGCGTGCATGTTGCGCATGCGCATTTATCAATTGAGACAGCCCCGATCCCCTAGTAGATCAGGAGAACTATACTACAGTTCTAAATGGAAGTATTTACCAATATTATTATTATTACACCTCCTACATAGGATAGGATGTTGGACATGGGAATACTCCTTTAAATGAAACTAGTCAGAATTATATAATTTCTACAAGGGGGTAAAACCTGAAATCAAGCTTTCTGCAGCACACACCATGATGTTCCCTACCCTCACTGTATGCTCACCCGTCTCTTGTAGACTGCGAGTCTTTGTGGGCAGGGTCCTCTCTCCTACATCTACTATAGCCTCACCCATCCCTTATAGGCTGTGAGTCCTCACGGGCAGGGTCCTCTCCCATCATATACTCTATCCTCTCCCATCCCTTGTAGACTGTGAGCCCTCGCAGACAGGGTCCTCTCCCTTCACTTACTTGCTGTTGTGGCACCCCGCTGGTCGGGACGCCATGGAGGGGTACTGCACGCAAATAAGAGTGTGTAGTACTCCTGTGACTAAGGGAACTGGGATGGTAAACAAGGGTCCCTCACAAGGGTCCCTCACAAGGGTCCCTCACAAGGGTCCCTCACAAGGGTCCCTCACAAGGGTCCCTCACAAGGGTCCCTCACAAGGGTCCCTCACAAGGGTCCCTCACAAGGGTCCCTGTGTATGACTCATTGTAATTTTGTCCCTTAAATGTTTGTATTGTGGATTTGACCCTTCCCTTCTCCCCCCTTCCCTTTGTTCCTAAAAATCCTAATATATTTGGAAACAAGGGTCCCTCAAAACAGCCATTCATGCACATCCTAGAGTAGGGGAAAGTGGGTGAACCCACTGCACGGAAGACCCTGTCCTGTGGGAGGAGTCACATGGGTAGTAAAAGTGTATGGGTGGGTTGACAGAAAGCTAGTGGGAGAGACGAGTGGAGGACGATGCAGGGGAAGGTTGTCGTGACAGGAAAGAGACCCTAGGGGCACCAGGATCTACGGTGTGCTTGAATGAGGACCTGGTACTATCGACCAGAATAGTCTGGTCCCGGGTAGAGGACAGGCTCTGGACATGGTGCGGTAGTTCAACCCCGGGCTGTTAAACCGGAGGCCTCGAGCTTCTTCAGGAAGTTACAGCCAAAGACGCAGCACATACCTCGAAAAGGCACACCGAACTAGGGTCAGGGGACCTGAAAGGGAGTCGCCCACCAAAGACCCGTGGGAGCTGGCTCGAGGCTCTGTGCGCGGAGGCGCTGCACAGTTGTGAGAAGAGAGCGCAGTGAAGGTACCGGTAGGGGACAGCAGGCACACCGCCAAGAATCCTGAGTAAATCATCCCGGTTCCCTGGTGACTACCCAGGCCAGAAAGACCCAAAAGACTATCATCTGTCTATCTGCTTTAAGAACTTTGCAAGTAAACCTGATCAGAGTTAATGATTGGTGTGACGTACTTGATTTTTCGCTTGAGGAGCTGCCCACTGCTGCATTGAAAGGACAAGTGACACACCCGTGTGGAAGCTGCCTCACTGTGTAAAAACTACTACAAACTGCCCCGGGGATCCAGCTCCACCTACAGGGAGTGTAACCATCTGGCTGCCCTATCTTCACCCCAGAGGTCTGACCCACAGCCCCAGTAACCATACCGGAACTGTAGGTGGTGTCACAAACTACATTTTTATTATTTTTACTGACACTTTTCAGCGACCACCAGGGCCATGGGACCTTGCACAGGCCCCCGTGACTTCCCACGTGAATCAACACCCGGAACCGAGTACTGGCCCTAGACGGGCCCTGGGGCGGGTCACTGCAACCTCACCCATCTCTTGTAGACTAACCCTCACGGGCAGGATTCTCTCTCTTCATCTGCTGTATCCTCACCCATCCTTTGCAGACTGTGAGCCCCTGCGGGAAGGGTCCTCTCTCCCCTCCTACTGTATCCTTACCCATCCCTTTTGGGCTGCGAGTCCTCTCCCTTTTTAGATTGTGAGCCATCACGGGCAGTGTCTTCTCCCCTCACCTACTATATCCTCGCCCAGCCCATGTAGACTGAGTCCTCGCAGACAGGGGCCTCTCTCCTCTCCTACTGCATCCTCACCCATCCGTTGTAGACTGAGCCTTCATGGGCAGGGTCCTCTCCCCTCACCTACTGTATGCTCACGAATCCCTTGTAGGCCGAGTCCTCGCAGGCAGGATCCTCTCTCCTCACCTACTGTATCCTCACCCTTCCCTTGTAAACTGTGAGCCTTCACAGGCAGGGTCCTCTTCCCTTACCTACTGTATACTATTCAGGTTTCAGATGTATCCGCTGATGCAGTAAACTCCATTTGTAGTCTCCACCATCATGGATTGTAATATATTTTACATTTTTGCACAAATAAAGTGAGATTTATTTATATTGGAGACTCCTCCCACTTTTTTATTCATGTAGAGTCCATTTGGGTGTCCTCCAGTAAGCGTATACTCCCATAAATGGTGCACAACAGAGCACATGTTGACTCTGTCTGCACAATTAAAGTCAATGGCCTCATTAGCGTATACGTCCGAAGCCCGTTATGCGGGGGGGGGTGGATTAGGATGCAAGCCCCTTCAGGACCACTGAATGTGCAGAACGCAATGTGAAAGCACCTTTAGGTGGGAAAATCATAATAAACGTTTCCTCTTAATAGGTTTGTTATTGTCTGACATTTAATACATCATTCTACATTTTTCATGAAAAAAATACCGGTAATAAAATTACAGCATGCACATGTTTAAATCAGCTGAGCAGTGGTCACAACCTACAGAAATCTACTATAATAGGATGTAATGCAATAATAACTAATCTATTGCTGTGAACTAATCAGGTGAAACACAGTGAACCATGAGATAAGGTTATCTTAAGTGATAACGAAAGTCTATTTTATCTCAATTTATTCTAAGTAGAAAGTCAACAAATCTGAACATAGTAGAAAGCCTTGTGTACACAGTGAACAGGGGAATATGGTGGTGCACACTCCTACAGACCCCATTATACTTGGCTGGAATCTGTCCATAGATCGGGCATCAACCCTCCGGTTCCCTGTAACTGTAATGGTACTGTCAACATGCGGCGATGTCGCCCGCGACATCGCTGAAAAGTGACGCATCAGCGATGTCGCTAGCAATATCGCAAGTGCGTTGTCCTGTGTGACCACGCAACGCAACTGCAATTTATCGCTGGTCGCAGGTTGACAGGTTTATGAACATGTTCATAAACCTGTCAATCTGCAACCAGCAATTAGGCTGGATCGCGCCGTCTGACACCGTAATAGCGATGTTGGCGGCAATCCAGCCTATACCGCAGCGTTGCTGAAGATCGCTCGCTGGGCTGAGCCCAGCCCAGCGAGCGATGGCTCCGCCCGCATCGCCGCCACGTCACCGGCAACATCCTGCCGTGTGACAGCTGGCCTGCGATGTCGGAAGCGAGGGCGCACCCGCGCATCGCTTCCGACATCGCAGGCCAGATTGATGTGTGTGACAGGACCATAATAGATTGTTATGTAGAGTGATCTGATGAATTCCATAAAATTGCAGTCATTTCTTGCCATAAGCAATCATGAAAACCCTCATTCCCCCTGAATTACATCCTTATCATGAAATTATTTGCTTACATCATTTCAGTGATTTTCTAATTCGCTCAGGAGTCAGTTAAACAAGGACAAGACTGCTGATGAGCAGGGCGATATAGTGAGAAGTTATAAAAGCAGACTGGTTGCTTTACAAGGCTGCTTTCATACTGCGATTTTTGAGGATCCGTGGCTGTCTGTTGTAAAACGGACAGCCACGGATCCAATTTGGCCCCCATGTTATCCTATGGGCACGGATCGGATTTGGCCTAATTGTCATCTGATTTTTGTCAGATCCGATCGTGTCCAATTTTTTGCTGTGCCTAAAATCGTAGACTGCTCCGATGTTGGGCACAGCGGACCAAAATCAGACCAAATCGGTTCCGACCCAATCGGCGGCCTTTAACATGGGGGCATATGGAGCACAGGTCCGAGAAATCACAGGATTGTTTCTCGGACCTGATTTTAGTGTACTGAGTATGCTCAGCACACTAAAACTGCTCTGTGCCATCTAATTTCACTTCCACATTGCGGAAGTAAAATTAAGTCAAAGCAAGAGTTAAAAATAAGGAAATCTCTATTCTCACCTGTCCTGCGATCCCACGATGTGCGGCATCTCCGGTGACAGATGATGCTGATTGGGTAGCCCAACCCTGCCAGGTCCTGTAAGCATCCGAAGAAAGATGCCAATGTCGGGGTATCGCTGGAAAGTAGTTTTTTTTAACCCTTGCTTTCACTTAATTTTACTTCCGCAATGTATGGACACAGCTCTGTGTCCAGGACCCGTGAAGATCACGAACCCGGACAAAGAACTAGGTCACCTCCTATGGTGTCCGCTCCCGTCCGCGAGACCCTGCAAAAAGTAGGATCCCATGCACAGGAAAAATATCGCTATGTGAAACCACCCTAAGTGGCTGTGCTTGAAAGAGTCATCTTCATCTTAAGGCTGGTTTCACGTTGCGTTTTTTTTATGTCCGTAGGGATCCTATTTTTTGCAGGAACCCATGGACAGGAAATGGCCGAATAAGATGGGGCCTTTGGATGCCATTTCTGTGTCCAGGTCCGTGATTTTCATGGATCCGGACACAAAGTTCGAGCCTGCATAGTGCAGGCAAGCGAACCACACTAAAATCGGGTCCGAGAAACGATCCTGTGTTTTCTCAGACCCGTGCTTCATAGACCCCCATGTTAATGGCCACAGATAGTGTCAGTTTCAATTGTGTCATATTTGGTCCGCTGTGCCCAAAATCGGAGCAGCAAAAAAATTGGACCAAATCGGATCAGTGACAAATCGGACAGCAATAGAGCACCAATTCATGCTCATAGGGATACATGGGGGGGAAAGGGAAAAAAAAAAAAAAAAAATCAGATCCGTGGCTCTCAGTTTTACAACGGACAGCCAGGGATCCCCAAAAATCGCAATGTGAAACCAGCCTTAAAGGGAACCTGTCACCCCCAAAAAGCCACCTAACTTATAAAAAAATGTCCCTGCATCATCCTATCAGCATTCTCACAATTCTTTTGTCGGCTAAATGCTGGCTGTAAAAGTACTAAAAAATGTTTTTATAATTAGTCATTATCCATTATAATGAGTAGGGACCATATTCCTTAGCCCTCAGGGCGTGTTGCTTTGCTGGCTCCTCGTCAGAAGATCACGCCCTAAAGGGCGTGATCTTGTAGTCATATTCTAGGCAGGCCCTCTATGCTTTGTACGTCGCTGTCTGAACATGTAATGACGCGAAACGCGTCATTTCCGGTTTGAGTGACGTCAGTAAACCCACGCCGCTCGTCCGGCTTCAAGCACACATGCGCAATGCCCAGCCAGCGACGTGGAAAGCTGGCAGGGCCTGCCTAGAATATGAATAAAAGATAACGTCCATTAGTGCGTGATCTTATGACGACCAAGGCAGCAAACAAACACGCCCCGAGGGCTAACGAATATGGTCCCTACTCATTATAATGGATAATGAGTAAGTATAAATACGTTTTTAGTACTTTTACAGACAGCATTTAGCAGACAATAGGATTGTGAGAATGGTCATAGGATGGTGCAGGACATGTTTTTATAGGTTAGGTGGCTTTTTGGAGGAGACAGGTTCCTTATAACATGATTACATCTATGGAAATAAACAGTCATTATTAAGTTTTATAAAAAGGCAAGGCCATTGCTGCTTGTAAGGCTGCCTTCACATTTGCGGACCCCTCCGCAACGTTCTGCGGAGGGGATCCGCAATGTGAGCGCAGCACTGCAAGCCCCCATCTTTGTAATGGGAGCGCACTGTGCTGCGCTTGACAGCGCATGACTGTGCGCACCCATTCACTCCCATATGTGATCTGTGCGCAGGCGTATGCCTGCACACAAATCACCCAGTCTCGTCCGCACCAGAAATGCAACATGTCGCGTTCGTGGTGCAGACGAGACCGGGTGATTTGTGCGCAGCCATCCGCCTGCGCACAGATCACGTATGGGGGTGAATGGGTGCGCACAGTCATGCGCTGTCAAGCGCAGCACCGTGCGCTCCCATTATAAAGGTAGGGGCTTGCGGTGCTGCTCTCACATTGCGGATCCCCTCCGCAGAACGCTGCGGAGGAATCCGCAAATGTGAAGGCAGCCTTAGGTTGCTCCTAGTGGACATTTTGTAGCTCTGGGCTTTCTTCTAAAGTAGATTTTCTCTGGAAAAAGGGTGTTTTCTAACAAGTTGAAAATATCCAGAAAGTAAATTTGTGCATTACTCAAAATGAATAATTCAGTGATTCAGCAATAAACTATGATCGGGCTGCACTTAGTCAGAATGTAGGAGTCAAAGGTTAAAACAATTTCTACTGAAAGTATGGGGCCCCTGTGCACCTTAGGCTGTGTTCACACTGGCAAATGTGCAAGTCCGTATGGATCCTTGAGTTTCAAGGAACCACATGGACAGGCATGGATTGTACAAATAGACGCCAACTGATGTCCTTGGACCTTTTAACGGATCCGTCATCAGTTCCCAGAGATAGGGGTGGAGCTGTACCTTGCTTCTGAGCATGCTCAGTACAGCAAAACAGATCTGTTTTTTTCACAGATCCGTACGGAGCTATCCTCTAATAGATCTGTGTCTGTCCGTTTGTGTCCGCTTTTTTGAAGGCAGCCCAAAATCTGAGCAGTCTCCGATTCTGGGTACCGGAAAAAAGACACACGGATGGCCACTGAGATCAATCCATGCCCATAGGATTGCATGGGAGACAATAACGGATCTATGTGTTTTAAAACGGATAGACAAGGATTTATAATTTGCCAGTGTGAAAGCAGCCTTAGGCTAAGTGCCCACTGTGCATATTTGTTTGTGCTGCTGTTTTCCTTAAAAACTATGCTGTTTCAAAAACACATGCATGCTTCTCTGCTACATTTTTGTAAGGGCTGAGTTTTTTTAGCTCATCAGAATGGGGCAAATGGAAAACGCAGCCAAAAAAAAAAAAAAAAACAATAATTGACAGGGACTTTGAAAACCATGCTTTTTGGCACCACTGAAAAATGCACATGTGGGCACAGGTTTTTGAAAATCACATTGACTTTCATTACAAAACTGTGGGTCATGCGTTTTTGGTGTAGAAAAGCACAGTGGGCACTGAGCCTTAGATGGTCATCAGCTCGACCTACTGGAATGGGTGGTTCAGCCAACTATGGTTCACCTGTGCTTCAGCTTTCTCATCTTGAATAAGGACTTTTTGTCCATACAACAGCAGATATCCTAATTTAAAGACCATTTTACACCACAATTACCATAAAGGATCTCTCCAATGAATGCTCTTTTCTCGATAACCTGTCAGTGTACGCAGGCTGCTGATCACCTTGCCAACAAGCAAGATGAACTTGTTCGTCGTGTGAAATCATCTGTGCAGACTTAAAAATCATCGATCTCGGAAGAACATCCTTCCGTGTGGCCAGACCCAATCATCGATCTCGGAAGAACATCCTTCCATGTGCGCAGACCCAATCATCGATCTCGGAAGAACATCCTTCCGTGTGCGCAGACCCAATCATCGATCTCGGAAGAACATCCTTCCGTGTGCACAGACCCAATCATCGATGTCGGAAGAACATCCTTCCGTGTGCACAGACCCAATCATCGATGTCGGAAGAACATCCTTCCGTGTGCACAGACCCAATCATCGATGTCGGAAGAACATCCTTCCGTGTGCACAGACCCAATCATCGATGTCGGAAGAACATCCTTCCGTGTGCACAGACCCAATCATCGATGTCGGAAGAACATCCTTCCGTGTGCACAGACCCAATCATCGATGTCGGAAGAACATCCTTCCGTGTGTACAGACCCAATCATCGATGTCGGAAGAACATCCTTCCGTGTGCACAGACCCAATCATCGATCTCGGAAGAACATCCTTCCATGTGCACAGACCCAATCATCGATCTCAGAAGAACATCCTTCCATGTGCACAGACCCAATCATCGATATCGGAAAAACACCCTTCCGTGTGCACAGACCCAGGGAAGTGGAGTTGGTAAGCCAAACCACTGAGTCTAACTCCACCAAAATGGACACAGACTGCATGACGGGTCTGTGCAGGGCTGTGCAGTCAATTACTGATGATAAGTGAGGGCAATCTGCCTAAGGGCCCTTTCACATCTGCGTTTATTTTAAATCGCGGCAGATGCGGTGAAAAAACCGCATCTGCCGCGATTGCCGCATAACCGCTGCACTTATATATCACAAAAAGAGTGCAAAAAACGTCCAAAAAATGTATCACTGCTTCAAGAGTAAAAAAGCAAGTGCAAAATAGTATCAACAGCAGGGTTCTTAGTTAGTACGTTTTTTGCAAAAAAGTACGGAAGCCGTTCTACCACTCCACGGTGACCCCTATCAGAACGGTCCTAGACTAACGTATTTAAAACCTGATCTAGTGTGAACATACCTCATAGATGCAGGGTGCAGCAGGGCCAGATTCATTATGGGCACACAAGGTAAAAACCGCAATTTATGTGTTCAGGCTCAGTGAGAAGGGGTGGAGCACTTCTCAACTTGCAAGACAAGAAACTAATGAAAAAACTGATACTGAGCCAGATCACAATGTGAACAGGGCTGTAAACCGTGTTCACTCCACCAAGAATATATATCACAAAAAGAGTGCAAAAAACGTCCAAAAAATGTATCACTGCTTCAAGAGTAAAAAAGCAAGTGCAAAATAGTCAGCCGCGTTTTTTTTCGCGGCCGCACCTGCCGCAAGTGCAAAACCGCACTTGCCGCACCTGCCGCAAGTCCCCCTATACTTTCTATGGGGATTACCGCAACCGCGCCGCAAGTGCAGCGGTTATGCGGCAATCGCGGCAGATGCGTTTTTTTCACCGCATCTGCCGCGATTTCAAATAAACGCAGATGTGAAAGGGCCCTAAGGCTAGTTTAACACTGTGCGTTTTTGGCTCAGTTATTTGCAGTGCACAGAACAGATCACTCAAATGAATTACCAGTCAAGTCAATGGGTTTTCACTTTTTGCCATTCAGACTGGTAAATATTTTAGTGATCCAAACAAAAAAAGTGCATGTTAGTTACTGTGGCATTTTTCTCCTCAGTTTTTCCCATAAGACACCGTTCTAAATGGGAAAAAAAGATGCAGCCTAAAAACGCACAGTGTGAATGGGTGGTGTGTTTTTTTGGAAAACGGATCAGTTCTCCAGCTGAAAAATGGGCCACAACAGAAAAAAAAAACAAAAACAGTGTGTCTGAAAGTAGCCTAAACAGGCTAATATGACTGAATAGTGGCTTCTATTTAGTCAGTAGGTGCTGGTTTTCATCCGCAGCTGCCAATATATAATAGGTACTTGATACTTGATTACAGATTTCAAACATTTGACAAGGATTATAGAGTCTGACATAATTGCCTGTAGACGCCACCAGTGGACTTGTATAGTTTTGCCATTTGCAGAGATAAGCAACTCCATTATCTGTGCCTGTTGTATTGAGTTTACAAGAATGGGCTATCTAGTGGTCAAACAATTGTTATCTGATGCCTAGGGTCAGCACAGCCTACAGGACCATGGCATGATTACTGTGCTATTTACTAAGCAAGTGGACTATTTGGTCTCCAAACAAGCCATATATATATATATATATATATATACACTGTTAATGGCAGCAATAAATTCTTGCAGTTGATATTGGTGATTTTGCCCTTCTAGTAGAGCATCTTTAACTGCTGCACATTTGACGCCGTCATGCAGAGTAGGTCTAGTCTAAGGGATTATCTAAACAGCTGCAAACATCGTGAAACAAAGACGTTTTTCATTTACTGCCTTTAAAATAATTAAAGTTGGACAACCCCCCCATACTCCCAAAGGGAACTGGGCAGCTGGATTTTACTCTACACCACATTATGGAGATCGTAGAGGTGCTTTTGGTTATACTCCGCTCAGGTCGGTTTCCAGCAATATGCGATCTATGAACAGCTCCAGTATTCGATGTAGCGCGCTGGAGATCACACATCAATACAGGTCTGAGTACTTGTGATACAACATCTGATTTTCAGCCAATTAAAATTTACGGGCACAAGGTAGCGCTGAGAGATCAGAGCCACGCCAAAAAGGGATGAAAGTGCCAGAGGATAAGTATAATAATAGGGCTAGGGGACAGAGTTTAAGTGCACCTCAAACAGTAAAAACAAAATTAAAAACACAACGGAGAAGGTTCCTTTTGTAAAAATAAGGTTATAGGGGATAATTTGCTGATCATTAGGGTGTCGAACCACCTGGACCCCATTAATTGGGGCTCTGCAGTCTCATCTTGTGTGGAGTGAAGGTACACGTGCTCGGTCTCCATTTATTGCCAATAGTACTGCCATAAATAGTGAAACAAAGGCCTCAGCTTTTTCCAGTTATCCCATAGAGAACAAAGGTTGGAGGTCAAGTGATGGCACCTTCAATCCATTCAAAACTGGGAGCAGACTTCTGATCTAGAAGTATCAGAGCCCCATTCTGAGAATTGCTGGGGTGAGGGTAGAGCATATGGTGTTCAAACCCGAGAAAAGGGCTGAAATCCTGAGCATACTTACAGAATCCCGGGTCCCCCCATCAAGAACTATATGTGCGCACTGTGCATGGACTAGGAGACGGCTCACTGCAGATAATGTGGAATCATGCCCACTAACGTTTTGTTGGTATGCTAAACAAGGTCTGATGACCGCAGAAATACTGCCCGCTCTATTGAATCCTGCCTTCTAGTGGAGAGCAGTTCGCAGAGTGTACGGGCACTCTCTTCCGATACATGCTACAAAGAATATGACCAAGAAGCAAATGTGGCACCCCAGGAGTCCAGTTGCCACAGTGCCATTGCCTCCCTCACAGGGGGTGATGTCATGCCTGGAAGCAAGAAGGGATCCCCTTGTCAGGCAACACCAGCATCCAACACTTGTCCTGACTCCAGGCCAGAAGGGGGAGCTCTAACCAAGTTTCAGGGAGCTTCCCTATAAATTCTGGCCAGGGGGAGGGGTTAGACAGAACAGAGAACAGTCTGAGACAGAGAACAGTACAGACATCCTGGGGACTGGAGCCAGTTGGAGCTCGTCCCAGGACAGTGGAAAGCTAGTGAGAGGGAAGAGAGGAGTCAAGGAGAACCTGGGGAGTGGAGCTGTGACCAAGCTCGCTCCGGAGAAAAGCGCTAGAAACCGGACACCGGAGTCCGTGGTTGCACCGCGCAGAAGGAAGGCCTCCAAACCCACCTGGCTAGGTGGATCTCCAAAAGCTTCCAGACTGCCCGGATTTTCATTACCATCTGTTACCAGTGCCCCGATCTGCACCATCAACCACCAAGTAAAGGTAAAGGAAACTTCATCCCTTGTATCCTCCAGTCATTTCCCGTGCCCTCAGTCCGGCACCGCACCAAAATCCTTATTCCATATATAGACTGTCAACTGCCCTGGGGCCCCCGCTCCACCCGTGGCGAGTCAAACCATCTCTGCTGTGTCACCAGCTGCCCCAGTGGACCTGCACGCAGTGTCGGCCATCCAACTGCCTAAAACCACGGGTGGCGTCACAATTCAACTTCATATAACAATACCCCATTCTTATGACATGGCCTGAGCCATGGAATAAGGTAACGACCCCTTGACATTCCCAGAAAGAACTGTTAGACCCGGTTCAGAGTACCCCATGGCCCTGGTGAGTGTGTCACAAACATGGGCTGCGCATGCACCAGACTTAGCAGTGATTCTGCAGAAATCCGACCCTCCTTAGCACATCATTCATACCTCAATGGGCAGGAATACAGCATGGACTGAGAGGCTAGTGAAAAAGTGAAAAAACTACCTTAGTTTGAGATAAACTATAATACAAAGACTAAAAGCTATTATCAGCTAGCATCACTAAAATCATAGAAGTATCACCATAAAAGTGTCCTATAATATTGTGGTGGTTGTTTATAATCAAATTCAACAATCCTCTTAATATGTTAAGCTAATGACATGATGCTGATTGTTCAGGTGAATAGACTAATATGAGGGCAAAAATGGCCCAAGAAACTCCATCCTGTCCTAGATGGTGTCCTGTAAACTTCTGTTCCTCTGATGTTGGGATCTCCCTCTGCAGATTAAATTCTGCATTGGAGGTGTGCGATTTCACAGAGGCATGGGAACCACGCCAGGCATGTTTGCATTGTCAGTAACAAGAAACAGATTGGGGGAAGGGAAGGGCAAAAGTAGACCGAGGAAAACTGGCCTTACAGCCTTAGGTCTCATTCACATGTAGCAGAACTAAGTACACAGATTGATATGCCAGCAGTTATCTCTGTATGTATTGGTTAATGCTATCAATGAGAATCCAAGACAAAGAATGACAGAAATAGAAGATTGTGAAGTACATGTGAAATATGACTAATAATTAGTCATAGGAACAAGTTAGGACCTGGGACATCAATGTTTACCAAATTAAAATTATGTATATTCACAAGCAATTCAGAAGAAACATTGTGGTCATATTTCCATACCACCTGCGGAACAGACAGAACACACACGTCATGGACATCACCCTTTACTTCGTGAAAGAGAGGGTCTCGCAGTGGTCCTACAGGGCAGGCCAGTGGGATTCAGACCCACACATACAAGCTAGCCTGCCAGAAGCTTGGGTTTGGAAGCATGTACTATTGTTATAACACAACCTATGGTATACAGAATGTATGGAAACACTCGAGAGGATATAAAAAGCTGAAAAATCTCAGAAAAAAAATAACACTATCGAAATGAGTCTGGAGCATGATCTACATCCACAACTAAAAAACTCAAAGTTGATTATAAACATGGGTAGTATTTCCAGCTTCTGTTTATAGGTATCAATATGATCTCTACTCACAGGAGCATGAGAAGGATGTAACCTAGAGTTGTCATATTGAGAAACCACTCCTGGGACACTTTGGAGACTTGACCGCACCACTGGTTCCACCACGAAATTTATGGAACGACAAGGTATTGTGTACCTGGAGTGAAGACCAGACGTGTCCAGCCACTGTACATTATATCACCCACCACAGCAGTAAGACCAGTGAGATATCCCCAAGTGAATGGCTCTTTATAGCCTCACACCAACGCTCTGAAAAAGCCCTCATGGTGTAGAGCAAGGCAGCAAATGAGGTCTGTCTTCTTCAGCAATCAGCCCCACTTTTGTTTTGGATGCAACGATAGCTAAAAAGAGTAAAGGGAACCTATCGGGTCTCCTGTGCACCCAGAACCACGACCAGTTCTGTGCACTCATCTATAATCCCAGCCTAACAGTCCTTCATGTTGTAGCATACATAAACAGATCTTTAGAAAAACTATTACCAAAGACCATTTATGAGACGATAATTAGGGCTTTGACTAGTCAAGGGGGTGTCCGTCACCCTCCGACTAGTCGGCCCACTTAGTACATCCCTGTGGGTGGGTGTGATAATATGCTTTACAACAGCCAGCGTCATCCACAGCACTATGCAAAGCTATGCATGTGCGCAGCTTTGTACCCCTCAGAATTGAGCTTCTCGTGACGCCAGGTCTATACGTCCTGTGTTCAGAGCGTATCACTACACATGATCAGAAGTCGTCCACAATTCAGGTCAAGGGCACTACACATCTAAGAAGAAGGGTCACATACTCCGAGCTTCAGGGTAGGGCACATGTGTGACAACTTCTGATCATGCACAGTGAGCCTCTCTGAAGACAGGGCGCATACACCCGGCATCAAGAGAATCTCAAAGCTACAACATGAAGGCACCGTTAGGCCAGGATTATAGATATGCGTGCACAGAACAGCTTGTGGTTCTGGGTGCACATGGGACCAGACAGGTTCCCTTTAAGCTCTACATCACATGGGCAACGTTAGGGAGAGGCCTTCACAAGGGAACATCACAACAGTCCTACTTCCAGGTGGTGTAATACATGGTAGCCGGATGCCCACAATTAGGATCAGCAGCATTTTGGATGCAGTAAATTTTCACCGTATCAAAAATGCTGCCTCGTACAATAAAAAGTACAATGGATGGATTTATAGAAATCTCGTGCCCACTGTGGGGGGGTTTTTGCAGCGTACACGGACATGCGCGGCACAGTTTCCCCATCTGCAGCACGTCAATTTATTCTTGCAAAGATGGGAGTGTTCTCAATGGGAGAACAAAGTGAAAATACACTGTGCCCTGAATCCTGATCTTAATTGTAGTAGGAAAAGCAGAGGGCACCACAATCCTCGCCTAGGGGGATCTCCAAAAAACACACCTCAAAAATTACATTAATATCAAAAAAAGGCCTGATCGTAGGCATGGATGCTGCATTCACCCACACAGGGACACTAGGATCTCTGACAAAGACACTCTGCTTTCAGAACACAGCATCTCCTGATCGTGGGCACTTACCATAAGGCTACGTTCACACATTGCGTATTTTGCTGCTTCTCTGCGTTTTTTGCTGCATTTTCTGTATTTACGGCTGCGTTCACACATTGCGTATTTTGCCGCGTTTTTTTACGCGCGCTTTTCAAAATACGCAATGTGCTTTTTGTCTGCCTGCAAAGTGAATGGGAAATTCACTTTGCAGTGCAGACATTGCGTAAAAATACGCAGTGCGTTTTCCGGGAGAAAACGCAGCTCCGTAAAGAATTGATATGTCAATTCTTTACGGAGCTACTTCTGCGTATTTTCCCAGAGGGGAGGAAGAATGCAGCTTCCTCCTCCCCTCTGTGACAGCTGTGGCCGCCCATTAGACTTCACAGTGTGTTAATACACACTGTGAAGTCTAAATTAAACTAAAGCAAGTGTGTGAAAAATAAAAAACAATCAATACTCACCTTCCGACGCTTTCTCCCGGTGTCTGGAGCCTTCTCCCGGTCTGCGATCCCCGGTTGTAAGTCAGATCTCGTCTGTGAAGACCTGTGGTGACGTCAGAGGCGGGGCGTTCCCGGGCACTCGCGGTCATGTGACAACACATGACCGCGAGCAGCCAATCAGCGATGGGACCGCCCCGGGAACGCCCCCTCTGACATCACCACAGGTCCTGTGAGAACAGACATCTCACTTAGAATCGGACACCGGAGAGCGGCAGAAGGCACCAGACACCGGGAGAAAGCGTCGGAAGGTGAGTATTGATTGTTTTTTATTTTTCACACACTTGCTTTAGTTTAATTTAGACTTCACAGTGTGTATTAACACACTGTGAAGTCTAATGGGGCGGCCACACATCTCACAGAGGGGAGGAGGAAGCAGGATTCTTCCTCCTCTCTGTGACATCACTGCGCTTTCTGGGGGAAAGAAAGCGCAGTGTGTGAATGGTCCTGCGTATTTTGCTGCGCTTTTTTGCCGCGGCCGAAAAACGCGGCAAAAAGCGCGCGTAAAAAAGCGCAGCAAAATACGCAAATGTGTGAACGTAGCCTACCTGCGTTTTTTAACGCGCGCTTTTTGCAGTGAAAACGCAATTTTGGATAAGCAGCCCAGCCAAACCTACGGGTTTTGACACAATCCATTCACACACTGCGTATTTGTGCTTTTTTTTTACGCGCGCGGTTTCACAGCAAAAACGCGCGCGTAAAAAGAATCACCATGTCAATTCTTTCTGCAGTTTTTCTCTGCGTTTTTCCATTGCCCCCATGATAAATGGCCTCTGACAAAGCGCAGAGAAAAATGCAGAAAAAAACGCAGTGTGTGAAAGGAGCTGCGTATTTCACAAAATACGCGCGTAAAAAAGCGCAGCTGCGTAAAAATACGCAGTGTGTGAACGTAGCCGATTACAGCTGAGCATCACAATGATTTTGTGCTGGAACTAAAGGCAAAGAGTCCCAGGAACCATTTTTCCTCACAACGAAGCTGCATGTTGCTCATATTACTGTAACTAGACTGTGAGGCTTAAATGGACTATCAGCACGGAATGTGCAAACCAAATACATATGCTCGAGCATCATGGCAGGTGTAATGAATAAAGATATCAAGCAATAGTCTTACAGTGGCCATCTGGTTCAGATGTCCACATATTTTTACTCACGCCAGAGAAACCCCCTCCTTTTGTCCTTAGGCTTAATCAATCTCCTAGCATATGTTAACTAACCTGAGGATACTAGTATCTTGGCCAAGGCCACACAATAGAGCAGGGGTGGGGAACTCCAGTCCTCGAGGGCAGCAAACAGTTCAGGTTTTCACGATTTCCTTAGTATTGCACAGGGATTGGAATCATCACCAGTGCAAGTGATTATGTTATCACATGTGCAATACTAAGGAAATCCTGATAACCTGCACTGTTTGTGGCCCTCGAGGACTGGAGTTCCCCACCCCTGCAATAGAGGCTTCCTAACAAATGCAGGTAGATGACACTTCTGTAACCAGAGTTATCATACAAAAGGAAGACCGCCCTCCGACTCAGATAGCTAAGGTGGAAAAAACAATTTTCTTCTACCCACAAATTGAAACAAGTCACCCTCAGGCCAAACACAGGGGAGCCAAGGAATAAATCTTAATATTTCATGATCCCTCACTCCTCTAAAGATTACAATTATAAATATGACATCTTGAGACATAGATGACCATAATGCATATTTTTACATAATTGTGCGACCTTCATAAGTACCCCAAACTTTATATTGGCCAGTGGGATTATCGCAAAGGGGTGGTGTACCACCATTGGAAAGCTAAAATCATAACCAACAATATGGAAGCATTGTCTTCCGCCTACGATGCTCCGAGGCAAAGTTATGACCCATTACAGCTTTAGAATATCTCATTTCAGAGCCCAGGGGGCGGAAACTGCAGGTCATCCCATGGGACAGAAGTGGGCAGGAGAGGGGCAGGCATCTTACACTATAAAAACGGCCGACGACTGCTGGATATCGGAATTCTTCTGAAGAGGCATCATTAGGCTACGTTCACACATAGCGTATTTTGTTGCGCTTTTTTGCTGCGATTTTCGGACGCGCAAAAAAGCACAACAAAATACACAGGGGCTTTCACACACTGCGCTCTCTACTCCAGAAAGCGCAGGTGATGTCACAGAGGGGAGGAAGAATCCTGGTTCCTCCTCCCTTCTGTGACCGCCCATTAGATTTCACAGTGTATTAATATACACTGTGAAATCTAAATTAAACAAAGCCAAATGTATGAAAAATAAAAAAGAATGAAATACTTTTACCTCTCCGACGCCTTTTCCCGGTGTCCGGTGGTGAGGCCAGGCGACGTGTATCCTGCAAGAGCCTGCCGTGATTTCAGAGGGGCGTTCCCGGCGCGGATTGGCCGCTCGTGGTCATGTGATATGTATCACATGACTGCGAGCGGCCAATCAGCGCTGGGAACGCCCCTCTGACATCACGGCAGGTCCTGGCAGAAAACACATCTCCTGGCCTCGACACCAGGAAAAGGCGTCAGAGAGGTAAAAGTATTTCATTTTTTTATTTTTCATACATTTGGCTTTGTTTAATTTAGATTTCGCAGTGTATATTAATACACTGCGAAAACTAATGGGCGGTCACAGGTGTCACAGAGGGGAGGAGGAAGCAGGATTCTTCCTCCCCTCTGTGATGTCAGAGGGAGAAAACACAGGAGCTCCTGTGTAAAGAATTGACAAGTCAATTCTTTTTACGCAGGCGATTTCTCCCAGAAAGGCGCGGTGCGAAAATATCTGCTGTCTGAACGGCTAAGTGAATTTTACATTCACTTTGCTGTCAGACAATACGCACCTGCGCATTTTTGAAAAGCGCTCGTAAAAAAGCGCTCAAAAATGCGCAGTGTGTGAACGTAGCCTTACAATGCAAACCAGATTATACCACAGGAACCAGTTGGCTCCACACTACCCCTTATGGCGCCAACAAGGAATAGGTAACCGATTGCATTTGTCTATAATTCTGTGTGTATCCCATTTATTTTTTATTTGCATAACTGACTAAAATCTTCATAATACCTATAAATATTAATATCTAGTGTGCCGGCTCAGGTGGGGAGGCGCAGCCAACTCAGGCGGCATTTCTTTTTATGGCGGACTGAAATAAACAAACGAACATTCACTTTTAGGCTACGTTCACACATTGCGCATTTTGCCGCATTTTTTTACGCGCGCTTTTCAAAATACGCAATGTGCCTTTTGTCTGCCTGCAAAGTGAATGGGAAATTCACTTTGCAGTGCAGACATTGCGTAAAAATACGCACTGCGTTTTCCGGGAGAAAGCGCAGCTCCGTAAACAATTGATATGTCAATTGTTTACGCAGCTACTTCTGCGTATTCTCCCAGAGGGGAGGAAGAATCCTGCTTCCTCCTCCCCTCTTTGACAGCTGTGGCCGCCCATTAGATTTCACAGTGTATTAATATACACTGCGAAATCTAAATTAAACAAAAGCAAGTGAATGAAAAATAAAAAAGAATGAATACTTCACCTGTCCGACGCCTTTTCCCGCTGTCTGGTGCCTTCTGCCGCTATCCGGTCTCCGGTTCTAATGAGATCTCTTCTGACAAGACCTGTGGTGATGTTAGAGGGGCGTTCCCGGGCACTCGCGGTCATGTGATACACATGACCGCGAACAGCCAATCAGCGCTGGGAACGCCCCCCCTCTGTCACCACAGGTCTTCTCAGTACACCTCTCACTTGGAACCGGAGAGACGGCAGAAGGCACCAGACAGCAGGAGAAGGCGTCGGACAGGTGAAGTATTCATTCTTTATTTTCAATACATTTGCCTCTGTTTAATTTAGATTTCACAGTGTATATTAATACACTGTGAAATCTAATGGGGCTGTCACAGAGGGGAGGAGGAAGCAGGATTTTTCCTCCCCTCTGTGACATCACTGCGCTTTCTGGAGTAAAGAAAGAGCAGTGTGTGAAAGCCCCTGCGTATTTTGTTGCGCTTTTTTGCGCGGCCGAAAAACGCGGCAAAAAGCGCGCGCAAAAAAGCGCAGCAAAATACGCAAATGTGTGAACGTAGCCTTAGGTTGACAAGGACTTTGAGGCCCCATTCACACACTGCTTTTTTTGCTGCTTATTTTTACGCACAAGCTCAAAAGAAGCCAGGAGTGGAACAATCAAAACCGAGAGTGGCACACTCAGAGGAAAGGTCTAATGGTGGGTTTACACACACCAACTTATCTGTCCAACTTCTGACCAACTTGCTGGTTGCAGTGAAATCATGGACACATTGCTCCATTTTGTGACTGTGTACAATGGAACAATGTGTCCATGATTTCACTGCAACCAGCAAGTTGGTCAGAAGTTGGTGTGTGTAAAGTGGCCCTAATAGAAACAAGTGCTCCACTTATATGTTTAATCACCCACTCCTGGTTTGTGATGAGCTTGTGCTTAAAAATGCACAGCAAAAATAGCAGGCCTGAGTTCTTTAGAATAGAAACGGGTATTTGGGGGTAAAAACCCCAAGCGGGGAGGGCGGTGAACAGGGCTGTGGAGTCTGAGTTGCAGTCGGTAGAAAATGTACCGACTCCGACAATATATAATACATTGGGTACAGTAGTTCAATGCAGAATGTACTGATTATTCTTATTATGAATTATGTTCTATCTAAATATCTTGATTACTGTATTATAATAACGATGAAAGCCTGATGCTCATACTGTACTACAATAAATTTATCACTTAAACATGAGCCTTATATGAAGGAGTCAGAGTCCGAGAATTTTAGGAGTCGGAATTGGAGTCGGTTTGACGTACCGACTCCACAGCCCTGGCGGTGAACCCTCCTTGCTGAATTAAAGTTTTATACAGGCTGCATAAAAGATTATTTGGACGCATCAGTGTCCAGGGTCATGCCCACCAGGACAAGCATCCACCCAACTAATCTTCAAGTATGCTGCTTTAATAATGCAAGGGGGAGGGGGCTTCACCCACCCCTCTCCTCCTGTTAGAGCGGAGGTCTGGGGGTAAGACTATTATATAAAACTCTGTCCTTGTGGACATTTCAAAATAATGTTAATTCCACTGCACCACAAGAATAAAATACCAGACTACGCCCACTAGCCTGGTACCTGATACTGCAGGTATGCCATCTTTTTCACCGCCCTCCTGGTACTTTATAAAGTGAGGATCGCGGGAGTGACATTCAGTAGAGCAGGGACCCCAACTTAATGTTTTATTTTTCCTGGGCAGGTTATAAAAGAAAAAAAAAAAAAAAAAAAAAAACTCACAGACAGATCATATTTTGTACGAACACCTCAGACAATAACCCATTATAAGTGTTACAGGTCTCCAGCCCATAATTCTGATAACACATCAGCTGCATTCACTGTAAACTGCTCAATGATGATAATTACTGGCGCAATAATCTGTACAAAGTTTCTACAGCTTCAAACACAGTCATAGACGCTTTAGATGTGTTTGCCCTATTTGTAGGGAGTGTCTGGAGGGTTGGCAGCCGTGATTTCTACTGACCACAGATGTAGCAGAGCACTCAGCGGACACACACAGCGCTCACCACAAGAACCCTCGCCTATATACACGCACAGCGCGCTCGCCCACAGAACCCTCGCCTATATACACGCACAGCGCGCTCGCCCACAGAACCCTCGCCTATATACACACACAGCGCGCTCGCCCACAGAACCCTCGCCTATATACACGCACAGCGCTCGCCCACAGAACACTCGCCTATATATACACGCACAGCGCGCTCGCCCACAGAACCCTCGCCTATATATACACGCACAGCGCGCTCGCCCACAGAACCCTCGCCTATATATACACGCACAGCGCGCTCGCCCACAGAACCCTCGCCTATATACACGCACAGCGCGCTCGCCCACAGAACCCTCGCCTATATATACACGCACAGCGCGCTCGCCCACAGAACCCTCGCCTATATATACACGCACAGCGCGCTCGCCCACAGAACCCTCGCCTATATATACACGCACAGCGCGCTCGCCCACAGAACCCTCGCCTATATATACACGCACAGCGCTCGCCCACAGAACCCTCGCCTATATACACACGCACAGCGCGCCCGCCCACAGAACCCTCGCCTATATACACACGCACAGTGCTCGCCCACAGAACCCTCGCCTATATATACACACGCACAGCGCGCTCGCCCACAGAACCCTCGCCTACATACACGCACAGCGCTCGCCCACAGAACCCTCGCCTATATATACACGCACAGCACTCGCCTATATACACACACAGCGCTCGCCCACAGAACACTCGCCTATATACACACACAGCGCTCGCCCACAGAACCCTCGCCTATATAAACACGCACAGCGCGCTCGCCCACAGAACCCTCGCCTATATACACGCACAGCGCGCTCGCCCACAGAACCCTCGCCTATATATACACGCACAGCGCGCTCGCCCACAGAACCCTCGCCTATATACACGCACAGCGCGCTCGCCCACAGAACCCTCGCCTATATATACACGCACAGCGCTCGCCCACAGAACCCTCGCCTATATATACACGCACAGCGCTCGCCCACAGAACCCTCGCCTATATACACGCACAGCGCGCTCGCCCACAGAACACTCGCCTATATACACACACAGCGCTCGCCCACAGAACCCTCGCCTATATACACACGCACAGCGCGCTCGCCCACAGAACCCTCGCCTATATACACGCACAGCGCGCTCGCCCACAGAACCCTCGCCTATATATACACACGCACAGCGCGCTCGCCCACAGAACCCTCGCCTATATATACACGCACAGCGCGCTCGCCCACAGAACCCTCGCCTATATATACACGCACAGCGCGCTCGCCCACAGAACCCTCGCCTATATATACACGCACAGCGCGCTCGCCCACAGAACCCTCGCCTATATACACGCACAGCGCGCTCGCCCACAGAACCCTCGCCTATATATACATGCACAGCGCGCTCGCCCACAGAACCCTCGCCTATATATACACGCACAGCGCGCTCGCCCACAGAACCCTCGCCTATACACGCACAGCGCGCTCGCCCACAGAACCCTCGCCTATATATACACGCACAGCGCGCTCGCCCACAGAACCCTCGCCTATATACACGCACAGCGCTCGCCCACAGAACCCTCGCCTATATACACGCACAGCGCTCGCCCACAGAACACTCGCCTATATACACGCACAGCACTCACCCACCGAACACTCGACTATATACACACACAGCTCACCTACATATACATACAGCTTACACACATATAGCTCACCTATACATTAATATAAACACACACATACAGCTCACCCATACACAACTCACCTATGCATATACAACACACACACACACACACACACACATACAGCTCACCCATACACAGACACAGCTTAACTATGCATACATATATATATATATATATATACAGATACAGCACGCCTGACACACACACACCCCACCATGAGAGACAAAGAGCTGGCAGCAGCCCTGAGGGTGAGGGGCACAGCTATATATAGCGGCAGCTGTCTGGCACAGCCGGGGTGGCATACGCTGCCAGTCTTACCTGTGGTCGCAGACACAAGCAGCAGTAGGCAGCAGCAGTACACGGGCAGCCTCATGGTGCTGGTGGTCGGTGACCGGCGGGCAGAGCTCAGGTGGGAGGCGGTCAGACCGGGAGAAGAAGACACAGGAAAGTTTCCACCCAAACAGCTCGGACTGCTCTGAACTTCCAGCCGCTCCTCCTCCATGCCCCGCCCGCCCGGCTCTGCCCTCTGCCAGCGGCTGGGTGTGGCGCCTAATCCTACACACACGAGCTGTGTCCCTGGTGTCCCGGCGGCAGGTACAAGAATAGTGTGAGGACGCCCCCTGCCCTACAACATGGCTGGAGGCTGGAGCCCCAAGTTACTGAAAATATCATAAGAATATTTATTCATTTATCTAGCGCTATTAATTCCATAGCACTTTACACACATTTGCAACACTGTCCCCATTGGAGCTCACAGTCTAAGTGTGGTGCCCCACTAAGAGTGCGTCACAAGAGGGTACTACACCCCTGACTGAAGGTGTCGTATTCTCTGTTCTAGTAATGAGTAGGATAATCCTGATGCTCCATCCACCACATGCAACACCTAGTGTTAGAGGACCAATTAGGCACCCGTTACTAGGTAACCGGTCCTGGTGGGAGGAGAGGCTAGGGTATATAGCAGTGGGGAAAGCAGCAAGGAGTAAGGCCACGTGCACACGCTGAGTATTTGATGAGTTTTTTACCTCAGGATTTGTAGCCAAAAGCAGGACTGGGTGATTAAATACAGAAGTTGATGCAGGCAGGGCCGGCCCTACCGCTGTGCAAGTTGTGAGGTCGCACAGGGCGCCGCCTGCCATGCTTCAAAGGGGGCGCCAGAGAGACGGATATTTATGGTCTCTCTGCGGCTCCGCCGATTAAAGGGTTAATACTATTATTTCCTGCAGTGCCCCCGCCCTCCTGTAAGTGCCCGTCCCGCCATCGGCACGTTTGAGTTACCTGTCCCGTCCTCCTTGTTGCTTGTACCGCCCTCCCTGAAGTGCCTGTCCCGCCCTCCTCCTGTTGCCGGCGCCATGGCAACACAAGCAGTTTGATTGGAGCAGAGAGAGCAAGTTAAGTTACACCTGCTGCCCCTGCTCCAATCATTGTACAGCGGTCTAATCACCCTGGTTCCCGCCTTGTATTGCAGCTGTGAGGGGTCACTGAAGTGACTATTTTCTGTCACACACAGCAAGACCTCGATACCAGTGAGATGATTGGGCCCTCTCTCTCTGTGACCACAGTCAGTGAACAGGTGTAGTTTCTAACACCTAATCCGAACTATTGACCCTAATCCTAATCACTGACCCTAATGGTGGGTTTACACACACCAATCATTGTATCCAATATCTGAACAGATCTCTGGTTGCAGTGAAATCATGGACACATAGTTCCATTTTGTGGCTGTGTACAACATGGAGCAATCTGTCCATGATTTCACTGCAACCAGAGATTGGTTCAGAGATTGGATACAATGATTGGTGTGTGTAAACCCACCATCACATCTAATCCTAACCACTGACCCTAACAACTAACCCCTGACCCTAATCCTAATCCCTGACCCTAACACATAATCCCTGACCCTAACACCTAATCCTACCCCTGACCTTAACACATAATCCCTGACCCTAACAATTTATCCTAATCCCTGACCCTAACACCTAATCCTAACCCTTGACCCTAAAATGTAACCCTAATCACTGACCCTAACATCTAATCCTAACCACTGACCCTAACAACTAACCCCTGACCCTAATCCTAATCCCTGACCCTAACACATAATCCCTGACCCTAACACATAATCCTACCCCTGACCTTAACACATAATCCCTGACCCTAACACTTTATCCTAATCCCTGACCCTAACACCTAATCCTAACCCTTGACCCTAAAATGTAACCCTAATCACTGACCATAACATCTAATCCTAACCACTGACCCTAACTAACCCCTGACCCTAATCCTAATCCCTGACCCTAACACATAATCCCTGACCCTAACACATAATCCTACCCCTGACCTTAACACATAATCCCTGACCCTAACACTTTATCCTAATCCCTGACCCTAACACCTAATCCTAACCCTTGACCCTAAAATGTAACCCTAATCACTGACCCTAACATCTAATCCTAACCACTGACCCTAACAACTAACCCCTGACCCTAATCCTAATCCCTGACCCTAACACATAATCCTAACCCCCTGACCCTAACACCTAATCCCTAACAACTAATCCTAACCCTAAACCATGACCCTAACACCTAATCCTACCCCTGAGCCTAACACATAATCCTATCCCCTGACCCTAATCCTAATCCCTCACCCTAACACTTAATCCTAATCCCTGACCCAAACACCTAATCCTATCCCCTGACCCTAATCCCTGACCCTAACACCTAATCCTATCCCCTGACCCTAATCCCTGACCCTAACATCTAATCCTATCCCCGACCCTAATCCCTGACCCTAATATCTAATCCTAACCACAGAACCCTAACTAACCCTAACCCTGACCCTAACACCTAATCCTTGACCCTAACACCTAATCCTAACCCCTGACCCTAACACCTAATCATAACCCATGACCTTAAAACCTAATCCTAACCCTGACCCCTAAGTATGAATTACGTAGTGTTTTGGATGTAGCAAAAATATGCTACATCCAAACTGCTGCTAACACTGATTGTGGGTACAGGCCCTAACGGTTCATGCCCACAATTAGGATTAGTAGCGTTTTGGATATCCAAAATGCTGTATTGTACAGTAGCAGCACAGTGGATGGATTAATTAATACCGTTTCCACTGTGATTCTTCATTACGCATCATATTCTGACCTGTGGTATGGTTTCCAGAGCTGCAGCCTGTTAATCTATTCCTGCCGAGATGCTAGTTCTCTGAGTGGGAGAACGTAGCGTCCGTGTCATGATTAGGGTTCTTGGTGCAGCATCTTCTTGCTGTATGCTCCCGCTCAGAACACTACCTTCTTTGCAAGCATACATTGACATGCTGCGGCTCAGGAAGCTGCCACCACTGCCACATGTCAGTTTACACTGAGTAAAATAGAAGCACAGTGGAAACGGCATTCATTAATCCATCCACTGCGCTGGCACTGTACAATGCAGCATTTTGGACGCAACAGAAAATATGCAGTGCTAGAATGCTGCTAATCCTGTTCAAGGGCACAGGTCCTAAAGGTTTATTTTTTTTAATAAACATATATGTGCTATTGTTACCATCAAGGGTGTATGATTATGTTCATGGAGCTGAGGGGCATCATTTTAATGCAAGGTGTGTTGTGTGTATAAACACATGCATAGTAGTATATTCACATGAACCCATTATTGTTAAATGGTTCCTTGAAGCGTAATCTCTTATGGTACCGGCACACACCGCAATCTCGCCTGGCGATATGTGGCGATCTGACATGCGCGGTCACGTTTCTCGTGCCCGCCTCAGATCGCCGATGGCGGCTTCAGAATAAATGAGAGCTGCTGCTGTTCCCTGATTTCCTCGGGATGTCAGTTTTATGTGAGGAAAGAGTGAAGCTGCCACTGATTGGCTGCATGTCTCATGTGACATGGTCTGGGGGCACCAAAGGGGAATTTTGCACAGGGCGCAATTTAGCCTGAGGCCGGCCCTGGATGCAGGTGTTTCTGTGTGACAGCGCGACGCGACCGCGAATTATCGCTGGTCGCAGGTTGTCAGGTTTACGGGAAGAACCGTAAACCTGTCAACCTGCGACTTGCGATAAGGCTGGATCGCGCCGTGTGACATCGCCAGAGCGATGTCACAGGCGATCCAGCCTATACCGCAGCGTTGCTGCGGATCGCTCGCTGGGCTGAGCCCAGCCCAGCGAGCGATGTCACCGCCCGCATCGCTGCGGCATCGCCGGCCGCAGCCGTGCTGTGTGACAGGTGACCAGCGACGTCGGAAGCGAGCGGGCACCCGCTCATCGCTTCCGACGTCGCTGGTCACATCGCCTAGTGTGACGGGACCTTTAGACTTTTCCTTTGATTGCTTAACTCCTGGTTTTGTCTACAAATCCTGAGGTAAAAAACTCCCCAAATACTGAACATGTGCACGTGGCCTTAGGCTACTTTCACATAACAATTTTGTAAAATCCGATGCTGTCCGATATAAATCGGACATCATCGGATCTAAACTGATCCCTGCAGTCGGATGCCAAATAGGCATCTGATCCGACATTCTGCAGGATCAGTTGCTGTCACTGTCACAGCTGTTCTCCCCTGGTGCTCCCCCTCATCACCCCTATGTGTCCCCCTCATCTCCCCTGTGTGTCCCCCTCATCTCCCCTGGTGCTCCCCCCTAATCTCCCTTCTGTTTCCCCCTCTTTTTTCCCCTCTTCACCCCTGTGTGTCCCCCCCTCTTCTCCCCTGTGTGTCCCTCTCATCTTCCCTGGTGCTCCCCCTAATCTCCCTTCTGTTTCCCCCTCTTTTTTCCCCTCTCCACCCCTGTGTGTCCCCCCCCCTCTTCTCCCCTGTGTGTCCCCCTCATGTCCCCCAGTGCTCCCCCTCCTTTCCCCTGTCCTCCGGAATAAAAAATAAAAAACATTTTATTCTCACCTGTCCACGAGTCCAGCGGCACTTCCAGCGATCTTCTTCTGATCCTAGGACCTGTCGTGATGTCAAAGTCACATGACCGGTTACCGCGGTAACCGGTCATGTGACTCTGACATCACAGCAGGTCCTACAGGCAGGAGATGCTGGAGACACCGAGGGACTCGTGGACAGGTGAGCGTAGATTGTTTATTATTTTTAACCCCTGCCTTACTTAATTTTACTTCCGCAATGTATATACATACATTGCGGAAGTAAAATTAGATGTTTAGAGCATTTGTACTGTACTGAGCATGTACTGAGCATGCTCAGTACAGTAAAATCGGGTCCGAGGACACATCCAATGTATCCTCGGACCCTGCTCCATAGGGCCCCATGCTAAAAACATCGGACCATATCGGATGTGCACTAAATGCCATCCGATTTGGTCCGATCCGATTTTGTCCGATTTTATTTTCGGTGCAAAAATCAGAGCATGCTCCGATTTTTGCACCGATGAACAAATCGGACAGAATCGGATCGGACCAAATCGGATGGCATTTAGTGCACATCCGATTCGGTCCGATGCCCATAGGGCTGCATGGGGCCAAATTCGGATCCGATGCTGTCCGATTTTTATCGGACAGCATCGGATTAGCAAAATCTGAAATGTGAAACCAGCCTTAGTGAAGAAGTAGAGAACAGAGAGAACACCAGGAAGTTGAGAACAGGACAATAGTCAAGTCGTGACAGGAGAGAAGCTACAGAACAGGAGCAGCACAGAGCTGCGCAGCAGATGTAGCAGAGTGGGAGAAGAACAGAGACAGCTAAGGCTACTTTCACACTATGATTTTCTGTTTTCCGATGCTGTCCGATAAAAATCGGACAGCATCGGACCGATTTTGGCCCCCATGCAGCCCTATGGGCATCGGATAGAATCGGATGTGCACTAAATGCCATCCGATTTGGTCCAATCCAATTCTGTCCGATTTTTTTATCGGTACAAAAATCGGAGCATGGTCTGATTTTTGCACCGAAAATAAAATCGGACAAAATCGGATTGGACCAAATCGGATGCCATTTAGTGCACATCCGATCCGACCCGATGTTTTTAACATGGCGCCCTATGGAGCAGGGTCCGAGGAAACAGCTGATGTGTACTCGGACCCGATTTTACTGTACTGAGCATGCTCAGTACAGTAAAACTGCTCCTAACTAGGAAAGCTGGGGTTAAAGAAAAAAATATGTGAGCTCACCTGTCCCCGAGGCCCCCGCCGTCTCCCGCACTGTCCCGCAGGCTCCCGGTGTCCTCCCGGTGTCTCCCGTGTCTGCAGAGGTCTTCTTCTTCTGAACAGGACATGCCGTGACATCACAGTCACGTGACCGTCTGTTACACCATGTTAACAGGCGGTCACATGATTGTGACATCACGGCAGGTCCTGTTCAGAAGAAGAAGACCTCTGCAGACACCGGGAGCCTGCGGGACTGTGCGGGAGACAGCAGGGGCCTCGGGGACAGGTGAGCATACATATTATTTTTTTTTTAGCAGCCCGGAGGGAGCGATTTTCTGTCAGAATCCAGGCATCAGAAGGAGCCTATACTGTCCGATTTTATCAGACAGCATCTGCTCCCTCCAAAATCGTAATGTGAAAGTAGCCTAACAGGGAGGGCACCTCAACCTGGTGACCCAGAAGAGAGAGAGAGGCCAAAGAATAGAGAGGATAACCGACTATCCTGGCCCAGTCCACAGAACCCGGAGTACCGGCTCCGAGGTGGTCCAGCAGGCTACATCCCTGAACCACAAAACCCGGAGTGGTCGTGAGCTTTATGGGAGCGCGATCCACAAAACACCAACTACCGCAGCTATACCGGGAGCACCCACCATTGAAGGCCAGGGCCCGCGGAGTGAATGGGGCGCAGCGGTGACCCAAGCGAAGGCCCTCAGTGTTCCTAATTGGGTATAACAGAGTAGCGAAGAGAAGGGACAGACAGTGATAGAGAAAGACACTTGTGGAGCCTCAGGAGGACACTACTCATTGCAAGAACGACCTGCTTCACTACCTGGCATTAAGAACTGCGTTACTCTGTATGCTGCAGAATACCCGAGTAAATACCCATTCAGAGTGAGCAACGTGTCCGAGCCTTATTCCAGAACTGTTATTCACTTGCATTGCTTCACAGAAACGACTGAGCTGCCCTATTCCACTATTACAGCTCACGACTCCGGGGAACCCGCTCGTCCTGTAGGGAGCGACTCCATCTTGCTGCCGCCCATCACCCCGGAGGATCAAGCAGCGCCGGTGCCATTACCAGAACCTACAGGTGGTGTCACGAACAAAAGACTTTATTTTATTATTATTTTCCTTTTCCCCTTTTTACATTGAGCACCGGTCCCACAGCCTCAGGCACCGAAACCGTGACCTACCGACTGCGCCTGAGACATGAGTCCCCTGGCCACGGTGAGTCATAAGCATCCTATCAGTATGTCTTTGGAATGTGGGAATAAACTGGAGTGCCCGGAGGAAACTCACACAAACATGGGGAGAGCATACAAACTCCTTCACATGTTTTCTTGGAGGGATTTGAACCCAGGACCCCAGTGCTACAAGGCTGTAGTGATACCACTGAGCCTTCATGCCGCCCATATCCAAGGCCTGACTATTGTAACAGCTGTCAGGGGACGAGCAGTGATTGACAGGAAAGGGGGCTCGGAGGAGAGGTGAGGGTGCGGGCCCCGATCTCCATGCCCTGCCCCCTCACCACCTCTGTGAGCAGCCTCCTTCTGATCTCCTCTGGGCCCTACCCCCTCACCTCTTGAGCTGGCCCTCTCTCTACCTGCAGGCCATGGCAGACCCGGACTATGCATCTGGCATGCCTGCTTGTCCACTCCAGGTTCTTTAAACTTTGGCTGACAGCCCTTTAAAGAGGACCTGTCACCCCCCTGGTGCATGGCAAACTAAATGCAGCACTGATTGTGTGGTGCCCCACCAGATAGGCCGCCACCAGAAGTACTGCACTCCTCCATTAGAGGTAGAGTTGTGCCGCCTGTCTCCAGGTACTGGGATGGTGCAGTTGAGCTTCACACACACACACACACAACACTTAGGACCCCGAGACGGTGGGTGGACCCAGGGGAAGGACCCAAGCGTAGTCGGGAGGAAAAAGTGCAGACTGAGAAGAGAGAGAGGATTGGAGTGGTAGTCAGGAGTGTAGGGGCGGTGTGGTGCCAACTTCCGCGGGCTAGAACCCAACCACGCTCTCCCCCTACGCCCGTATCTGTCGAGACAGAGGGGCTGGTGGACGACACAAGGGACCCAGCCCTGAACACGGCGCAGATGCTTCATGCCCGAACCGTTGAACTGGAGGCCATAAGCTTCTAATGGGAGCTGTGGCCGAACACCCAACACAACTCGGAGAAGGCGGGCGAACTAGGGAGCAGTGCCCAGAAGGGGTACAACAGAGTACCCGTGGCTGTCAAAACCTGAGCTCTGTGCCTCGGAGGCGCTAAGTAAGTGGAGGCGAGATGCGCTTATAGCGCGAAGGGACCACCAGAGACAGAGACACCTAGTGTGAGAAAGGAAGGAACGCTAACTGAGGCTCGAGTGCAGTCACCCAGTTCTGGGGTCAACACTGAACCGGAGGTTGGCAAGGGAAGTACCCGGCGGCCATGTCTCACGCCAAGGGCTTGGGGTACTCGGATCTCGGGCGTACTGCGACGGGGATGTCACGGGTGGTCAGTGCCCAAGTCCGTACCCTTAGGCAGACAATAAAAAGAGAAAATAAAGTCAATTGTGACACTACCTGTAGATCCGGTGATGGCACCGGCACTGCTGGGACCTCCGGCGTGATGGGTGACAGCAAGGTGTTGTAGCTCCCTACAGGAAGAGAAGAGTCCCCGGGGTGTTGGAAGTAGCAGTGGTGGAATAGGGCAGCGCAGCCTTCGCTGCGAGGTATAAGGCAGGTAAACCACAGTTCATTAGGAAGGAACAACAGACACGTTGCTCACTGTGAATGGGTACTTTACTCCAGTAATCTGCAGATTTACAGGGTAATGCAGTTCTTTCAGCTAAAGTAGTAGACCGGGTGGTTCTGGTAGTGAGCAGTGTCTCTCTGAAGCTCCACTGGTGTTCCTTCTCTATCACTTTCTCTGTCCTTTTCTGTGGTACCCTGCACAATCCCACTTCTTGAACCAGGCCCGTCGGTTGATATGGCAACCCTTTATCTCTCCAAAGGGGAACCCACCCTGTTTAGTGCTTCTGGTGGGGACCGTGCTTGGTTTAGGGCAGTTGGATTATGCTCCTAAGAAGATGTAATAGGATAGCAGACACAAAACCCCTGCTGCTGAGAGTGATATGGTACAGTCCAGGAGATGGATGGGTGGGGCCTCCAGAAGGAGATGGGAGACAACATCCACGTGTGATGGAGAGAGGAGTGTGTTCGGGTGTGCTGCAAGAAAGAGGCCGCAGCCCGCCCCGCTGGATTCGGTCTAAGTACCTGAGAGTGGTGCTCGGCGTCTTTCCAAGACACAGACCTAAAGAGATTGGATGTGGAGTGAGGAGCCAGATGGCACGAGCAAAACACAGACCTAAAGAGACTGGATGTGGAGTGAGGAGCCAGACAGCACGAGCAAGGCACAGATCCAGGACAAGGATTGAACTCGAGAGGCTCCTGCCAGTGAATTACGGGCCACAACGACAACGAGGTACCTCGCAGTAAAACCCGCAGTAAACTGCGCGCACTGTTTTAGTTAGGGACAGATAGAAAAAGACTCTGCATTTCGATATAGAAGTAATAGAAATAAAACAAGGACTCATCGTTTGGCTCGATAAGGACTTTGCATTTCATTTTTTAAAGACATTCAGAGACCTTGCATTCCCGGCAAAGTAGTCACAATAGTTATATATATATATTGTATTTACTATTGCACACCTTCCCTCTCCTTCCACTTCTTTCCCGCACTTTTCCCCCAGTTGTATTAAAAGTGTATTTGTTTAACACTCTGTGGTTCCGTGCAGTCCTTGCGTATCCTGCCAACTACGCCAAGTGTAATAGCCCACAGGTGACATAATAAAGTTGACTCAACCTATGTCCTGTGTCCTTGTGTGTACCACATTGAGCATGGAGAAAGGAAAGAAGGCCAAAGAACTGTCTGAGGACTTGAGAAACCAAATTGTGAGGAAGCATGAGCAATCTCAAGGCTACAAGTCCATCTCCAAAGACCTGAATGTTCCTGTGTCTACCGTGCGCAGTGTCATCAAGAAGTTTAAAGCCCATGGCACTGTGGCTAATCTCCCTAGATGTCGACGGAAAAGAAAAATTGACAAGAGATTTCAAGGCAAGTTTGTGCGGATGGTGGATAAAGAACCTCGACTAACATCCAAACAAGTTCAAGCTGCCCTGCAGTCCGAGGGTACAACAGTGTCAACCCGTACTATCCGTCGGCATCTGAATGAAAAGGAACTGTATGATAGGATACCCAGGAAGACCCCACTTCTTACCCCGAGACATAAAAAAGCCAGGCTGGAGTTTGCCAAAACTTACCTGAGAAAGCCTACAACGTTTTGGAAGAATGTTCTCTGGTCAGATGAGACAAAAGTAGAGCTTTATGGGCAAAGGCATCAACATAAAGTTTACAGGAGAAAAAAAAGAGGCATTCAAAGAAAAGAACACGGTCCCTACAGTCAAACATGGCGGAGGTTCCCTGATGTTTTGGGGTTGCTTTGCTGCCTCTGGCACTGGACTGCTTGACCGTGTGCATGGCATTATGAAGTCTGAAGACTACCAACAAATTTTGCAGCATAATGTAGGGCCCAGTGTAAGAAAGTTGGGTCTCCCTCAGAGATCATGGGTCTTCCAGCAGGACAATGACCCAAAACACACTTCAAAAAGCACTAGAAAATGGTTTGAGAGAAAGCACTGTAGGCTGAGTTCAGACCTGAATCCCATAGATCACTTGTGGAGAGATCTAAAAATGACAGTTTTGAGAAGGCACCCTTCAAATATCAGAGACCTGGGGCAGTTTGCCAAAGAAGAATGGTGTAAAATTCCAGCAGAGCATTGTAAGAAACTCATTGATGGTTACCGGAAGTGGTTGATCGCAGTTATTTTGGCTAAAGGTTGTGCAACCAAGTATTAGGCTGAGGGTGCCAATACTTTTGTCCGGCCCATTTTTGGAGTTTTGTGTGAAATGATCAATGTTTTGCTTTTTGCTTCATTCTCTTTTGTGTTTTTTCATTGAACACAAATTAAATGAAGATAATAATACCAAAGAATTTGTGATTGCAATCATTTTCAGGAAGAAACTGAGTATTATCTGACAGAATTGCAGGGGTGTCAATACTTTTGGCCACAACTGTATATATGCTGCTCAAAAAAATAAAGGGAACACTTCAACATTACATTGTGTTGTTCAATGTTCCCTTTATTTTCTTGAGCAGTATTTGTGTATATACAGCTCTGGCGAAAATTAAGAGATCACTGCACAGTTTTCTAAAAATCACCATCTCTACATGTCTGACAGCCATTCCATTCCAGTGTCAGTTGAATTCCAACCAAAGTACACCTCATTCTACTTAAAGGGGTTATCCGGGCTTTTAGTATAATTCATGTGTGTATCAAGGCTGCAAAATGTTGACAGTTTGTAATTCACATCCTGTCAACATTTTGCAGGGTTACCTAGATACCGTATATCATTATATTGCGTCTGCAGGAGACATCCAAGGGACATGTGTGTTGAGGAACTGGTCGTTCACACCCGCTCCAGTGTGTGTGTATGCCTGGCCGCTCCACACTCACTGTGCCTGCCCCCCTCCCATCTTTAGCATGCATTGCCCACCCTCCCCAGTCTCAATATGCCTGCTCTTTCCAGTGTCCGTATAGCCACATGTACGTACTCTGCAGAGATGTTAACCTGTGACCACTCTTCATGGGGTGACACAGGTCACAGCAAAATGGAATGACTTTTCTGAAGGACGTGACTTATAAAAAGGACCCTAGTGGTGCCGTCACACGCATCAATTTTCAGAACGATATCACTTAAGCGATCTGCTTTTTTGATCACATAAGCGATATCGTTTGTGCGTCGCTACGTGTAATCAAACGATTTTTCTTTGAAAAATCGTTTGATTGCTTGATTGCAGATTTGTGAGCATGTTCACAAATCTGTCATTGGTCGGCCGGTGGACACGCAGCATTGCTGCGTGTGACACCGGCAGAGCAACGATGAACAAGCTCCCAGCACCTCGCAGCCTATGCTGGGAGCTTGTATCCATAGTAAACATCGGGTTACTAAGCGCCACACCTAGTAACCCAATGTTTACCATGGTTACCAGCGATCTCGTTGGTCCACATCGTTGGTGAGTCTGCCTGTGTGACAGCTCACCAACGATGTGAACAATATTGTTAGCGATCGCGCGTGCATGTGATCACTAACAATATCGTTCATTAAATTGATGCGTGTGACGACACCCTTACAGTGCCCCAAGTAAAATAAAAAACAGCATAAACTTACCAACTGGACTACCAGCGTTCTAATGATGTTGGTGTTGTGTCTTCTGGTGCTCATGTGACATTGTGCAATCTAATAATAATGTGGTTCAAATGCCATCAGATACAGCTCCAACATCATTGAAACGCCACTGGTCTAGACGGTAAGTATACACTGTTATTTATATTACACTAGATGGTGGCCCGATTCTAACTCATCGGGTAGTCTAGAATATGCATGTAGTTTATTTATGAAGATTTAACAATAATGCAAGGAGTACACAATATCTATCTATCACCTACCTATGTGTCTATCGTCCATGTATTTTTTGGATATTTTATCTTTATAAACTAAGGTTCTTGGTACACATATTGGCCAATACCTGTTTGCCCATCAACCAGCTTCAAGGTGATTTTAAATCTGATGGGTCCCTATCCTACCTTGTCACTCTTTCCTTGGCTCAGCTAAATCTCCATTTTTACGGTACTATTTCTCAGTGGGAGGACTCCCTTAAATCACAGAAACAATGAGACATCATATACAGTGCTGACCACTGAGCCACCATATACAGTGCGAACCACTGAGCCACCATATACAGTGCTATCCACTGAGCCCCCATATACTCTGCTAACCACTGAGTCACCATACAATGTTAACCACTGAGCCACCATACAATGCTAACCACTGAGCCACCATATACAGTGCTAACCACTGAGCCACCTAAACAATGAGACATCATATACAGTGCTAACCACTGAGCCACCTAAACAATGAGACATCATATACAGTGCTAACCACTGAGTCACCTAAACAATTAGATATCATATACAGTGCTAACCACTGAGCCACCAAAAAATGAGACATCATATACAGTACTAATCACTGAGCCACCATACAATGCTAACCACTGAGCCACCATACAATGCTAACCACTGAGCCACCATACAATGCTAACCACTGAGCCACCATACAATGCTAACCACTGAGCCACCATATACAGTGCTAACCACTGAGCCACCTAAACAATGAGCCACCATATACAGTGCTAACCACTGAGCCACCATATACAGTGTTATCCACTGAGCCACCTAAACAATGAGACATCATATACAGTGCTAACCACTGAGCCACCATACAATGTTAACCACTGAGCCACCATACAATGCTAACCACTGAGCCACCATACAATGTTAACCACTGAGCCACCATACAATGCTAACCACTGAGCCACCATATACAATGCTAATCACTGAGCCACCATATACAGTGCTAACTACTGAGCCACCATACAATGCTAACCACTGAGCCACCATATACAGTGCTAACCACTGAGCCACCTAAACACTGAGCCATCATATACAGTGCTAACCACTGAGCCACCATATACAATGCTAATCACTTAGCCACCATATACAGTGCTAACTACTGAGCCACCATACAATGCTAACCACTGAGCCACCATACAATGCTAACCACTGAGCCACCTAAACACTGAGCCATCATATACAGTGCTAACCACTGAGCCACCATAAACAGTGCTAACCACTGAGCCACCTAAACACTGAGCCATCATATTCAGTGCTAACCACTGAGCCACCATAAACAGTGCTAACCACTGAGCCACCTAAACAATGATCCACCATATACAGTGCTAACCACTGAGCCACCATATACAGTGCTAACCACTGAGCCACCATACAATGCTGAGTACAGTGTATTTGAAATATAGCGCCATTGCGTGCGCCGCTATTCTGATTGGTCAGCGCTGAACGCGGCGACCAATCAGAATAGCGGCGCGCGCTATGGCTCCATATTTCAAATACACTATACTCAGTGTATTTGAAATATGGAGCCATGGCGCGCGCCGCTATTCTGATTGGTCGGCACTGAACGCGGGCGGCCAATCAGCATAGTGGCGCTCGCCACGGCACCATGTGTAAAATTTGAAGTAATGGGTGGATTTTACACATGTCGCCGTGGCGAGTGCCGCTATGCTGATTGGCCGCCTGCGTTCAACGCCGACCAATCAGAACAGCGGCGTGCGCCATGGCACCATATTTCAAATACACTATATTTAGTGTATTTGAAATATGGCGCCATAGCGCGCGCCGCTATTCTGATTGGTCGGCACTGAACGCGGCGACCAATCAGAATAGCGGTGCACATCATGGCGCCATATTTCAAATACACTATACTTAGTGTATTTGAAATATGGCGCCATGGCGCGCGACGATATTCTCACGCGCCGCTTCCGCCGGGCTGCAAATTGGCGCGAAATTCGAATGCTCAGCACGCGCTATTTGCATACTCCGAGCTCATTGGCTCAATGAACTGCCTCTTTGTGGCGCTCGATTTCGGTTACAGACACACACAAAAAACCCTTAGGGTGGGTTTACACGTTTCAATATCGTTGCGATATCGCAATTCAATGGCGCGGGAGCGCGCATTTAGTGCACAGTTCTCCCGCATCGCATCGGAGGTTTACACGTTGCAATTTAGGAATCCAACGTCCGTACAATGTCTACGCCCCCCAACCCAGGAACGACCATTTAACATGGGAGTGAATGGGTGACGTTGAACTTCACATCGTAGTTGGGCTGTCACACAGCACGATCCGGCTCCAATCTCCATTCATTATCGGGTCATTGAATAGCACGCTCATTCAATCCCCGATATTGCATTGACATCGTTCCTGCATCGTATTGGACGTTCACACCATACAACGCAGGAACGATATCGGCTCCAACGATCGAACCACGTGACTTTTCATTGAAATTGGACGCCGATATCGCAACGTGTAAACCCCCCTTTAGACAATTATATAGTAGATGTAACCTTCAATCCATTGTACCACTGCAAGACCAGCTTTAGCCTCTCTGCTGTATCCTCACCTATCCCTTATAGAATGTGAGCCCTCATAGGCAGGGTCCTCTCTCCTCACCTACTGTATCTTCACTAGGGATGGGCGAGTATACTTGCTACTATTTGGAACTCGCCGAATAGTAGCGGTATTCGTGTACTCGCTACTCGCCGAGTAAATTAGGATTACTCGGGAGTAGCAAGTACCGAGTACTTTTGCAGTGTATCATATATATCAATAGATACACTGCAAAAGTCCTGTAAAAGAAAGGAAAAGCGGTTAAAAAATAAAAAAATCGGATACTCACCTTAACCGACGGCTGTACCGGGACCGGCCGATGCACATCTATTCATGTAAAAGGACTTTTCACTCTCTCAGCCAATCAGATGGCTGGGAGAGATCTGGCCAATCAGATGCCTCCACGTCACAATCACGTGATCGCTAGCAACCACCTGATTGGCCAGATGGAAAGGTCCTCTCAGGTACACTGAGGACCTTTCCATCTGGCCAATCAGGTGGCCAATAGCGATTACGTCATTGTGACGTGGCGGCATCTGATTGGCCAGATCTCTCCCAGCCATCTGATTGGCCGAGAGAGTGAAAGGTCCTTTTACATGAATAGATGTGCATTGGCCGGTCCCGGTACAGCCGTCGGTTAAGGTGAGTATCCGATTTTTTTATTTTTTAACCACTTTTCCTTTCTTTTACAGGAATTTTGCAGTGTATCTATTGATACACTGCAAAAGTATTCGGAATCGCTATACTCGCAACGAGTAGCGAGTACCGAGACCTACTCGTTGCGGGTATAGCGATTCCAAATATTATGGTACTCGCCCATCCCTAATCTTCACCCATCCCTTGCAGACTGTGAGGGCAGGGTCCTCTCCCCTCACCTACTGTATCCTCACATATCCCCTGTAGAATGTGGGCCCTCATGCGTAGGTCCTCTCTCCTCGCCTACTGTATCCTCCCCCATCCCTTGCAGACTGTGAGCCCTCGAGGGGAGAGTCCTCTCTCCTCACCTACCGTATCCTCACCCATCTCTTGTAAACTGTGAGCCCTCGCGGGCAGGGTCCTTTCCCCTCACCTACTGTACCTTCACCCATCCCTTGTATACTGTGAGCTCTCATGGGCAGGGTCCTCTCCCCTCACCTACTGTACCCTCATCCATCCCTTGTAGACTGTGAGCCCTCGTGTGCAGGGTCCTCTCTCCTTCTGTGCCTTGTATTGTTCAATTACTGTACTTATCTATGTATGCCCCTTTTCACATGTAAAGCGTCATAGAACAAATGGCACTATAACAAATTATAATAAGAATTTTTCATTTAAAAAGGAATTGTCCAAGTCATTTTTAGTTTTGTAATAAACTGAAAAATACAAAATGTTAGATCCAGGATATGCAATAAAGTAAAAAAAAACTAACAAAAAAAGTTCATAAAACTTTTTCTGTCTCTTTTGACAAAAGTATGTTAACAGCATGGAGCAGTGCAGCATTTTTAACACATCAAATGAAGGGCACGTGCACACATTGAGTATTTGGTGAGTTTTTACCTCAGTATTTATAAGCCAAAACCAGGAGTGGGTGATAAATACAGAAGTTACATGATGTGACGTGTTTCTCTTGTATTTTACCTCTGATTGTTCAACTTCTGGTTTTGGCTGTAAATACTGAGGTAAAATACTGACGAAATTGTGGCCTAAGGGAATCACAGATTAAGTAGTGTTGGCCCAGGCTTTGGGGTACTCGGCTGTCAGGCTGCAAGAGTTAACGCTCCTGCTGTCATGGGGAGTGGTGGCCGCACCTGACCCTGTGTCCTGGGCCTATCTTCCAAAAAGGGGTTAATATTTACAGGGGATTATGTACAGTTGTTGTCGTGACGCCACCTGTAGTTTCTGGTGAGATGCCAACAGCGCCGCCATAGTTCGCCAGAATATCCCTGAGGAAGGCGCCGGGTGTGGCGCTGAAACGCGTAGGAGAAGGAGGAATAAAAAGGATGAAAACTTGACTGACTCTTTGGTGAGTTTCATTTAGCCCTGGAGCAGCGCGGACCGTGATACACCAGCACTCCCATCACTTCTTTGATTCATACCACTATCCAGTGGAAGGTGGAGGTCCTGCAGCAGCTTGGAACATTGTTTCCTGAACGCCTTCAAACCAGTTGTGGGGATCACAACTGGAACAGGTGAGCGGCTTCACAGCACAACCACATCATATCAGTGTCACTAGTGATAGGGCACTATTGCGCCTCTTGTCCCCCTCCCTATTTTATATTTTTACAGCCTTCATCCTGGTACACAGAGATAACGGTTCCTAGGCATGCGAAGTTCTATTGGAAGCGGGGGCTGCGATCTGGCCTCGTCCCGAAGACGCCCGGTTGCCTGTTCACGCTGGAACCATTCTTCCCTGTGTCTCTGTCTGGCCACTTGGTCTCTCTCATCTAAGGCTGATAGAGACCGTTGAAGTGACTGGGACTGTGGGGGTGGTGAGTTGCCGGTTGGGACTCTGGACACTACTCGAGTCTCCGCTGAGCTCACAATGCTGGGGGCTTCTCGCTGCTGCCGCTGCCACGTGGTCCACCACGAAGCTTCCGGGGTGCTTCCTCCCGAGGCTCTCTCTGCGTCCTCCGGTTCCTCTTCATCTGTCTCGTCGCACTCCTCCTCAACGACTACATTTGGTTCTGTAGGGGAGGTCCGCTCTGCCTCCAGCCGGAGACAACTGCTGGAGCGGGACAATGGTGTAGTTGGGGGTTCTGTTTGAATTCCCGGGTCCCGGGTCTGGACGGGTGGTGGTACGGGTGGTAAAGAGGCACAGTATTCCACAACTGTGCATTCAGCCACTGCCGCTTCTTGCGCCTCGCGGTCCGCTCTCATGGAGGAAAGTTTGTATGTCCGCTCCGCGCTCCACCGCTGCCACACCCACGCCAGGGCTTCTTCCATCTCCTGGCGGAGCCGCCCAAATGCGTCCCTCCCGTAGTCAGCATCCCCCTCCAAGGTTAAGAGGGACGCCGCTGCTGGGTCTCCTTGCACCGCTCGGGTTTGCTCCTCAGGCTCGCGCACGATGTCTTTTTTCACCGGGGTGCAGCCATGCTGCCGGGTACGAAGGAGCCTTGTTCGTTCTGTCCTTCTCTTCCGATTTGTCTTCTTATGGGCGGCTTCTCCTGAGGAACTCCCTGTGGGCCGTTCCACTGATTGATGGCAATCGGGGTGGCCACACTTTTTGGCGCCTCCGTCTTGGCCCTCCTTCTTCTAGGAACTGAGGCACACACCCGGGCCTGCACATGGTGTTCAGTACATGGCTACGGTGCCATCTTGGGTCCTCCTGCAGTAAAGGCGGGAACCCATTTTTGGCGCCAAGCAATGGCGGAAAAAGTCTGTTTAAGTCCAAGTTCAAGGCGGACAGTACCCGGTGGTACCGGTATGATATCCTGTTTGTGACCGCCAGAAAAAGATATGTTGCGCCCAGGCTTTGGAGTCCTCGGGTGTCAGGCTGCAAGAGTTAACGCTTCTGCTGTCTGCGCCTGACCCCGTGTCCTGGGCCTATCTTCCAAAAAGGGGTTAATATTTACAGGGGATTATGTACAGTTGTTGTCGTGACGCCACCTGTAGTTTCTGGTGAGATGCCAACAGCGCCGCCACAGTCCGCCGGAGGTAGATGGTACTGCGGTAAGTTGGTGAAGTCCTCCATAGGTAGGACTGGACCTCCGGGGCAGCGTTCCTGGATAGAAGCAAGTTCATTTAAAAGAAAAGCAAGCAGAGTCTAAAGTCACTGTTCCTCCGGGTACTTTACTGTCATTTGCATTACATCACATACAAGTCACAGTTCAGCACTCCTGTGGGTGCCTTTGTGCTCTAACCCCGTCTGTTCCTTCCTTCTTTCCAGTTAAGTTGTGAAGCCTGATGACTTGAAATCTGTCTGACCTCCTTCCTTCTTTCTCTCACCCTTGCTCCCGTCGGGCAACCCTCTGCTGGCTGGCCACTCGTTCCTTTGGCGGTGCCTGGTACCCTCTTTTGGTTGCTCAGGTGCCCGGGAGAATTGTAGAATCCACGGGTCTCCGGATTTTCTGTGGTCCTAAAGTATCCCACAGGTGTGGGCTCCGGTGCCCGGTAAGCTGTCTGGGATAAACCTCCTCAAGTTCTTCGCTCCCTTAGGCTGTCTGCGCCTGGAAAAGCTTTCTGACTTTAAGCCCTCTCTTCTTCCTCCATCTCTCCTCCTGGTCCCTCAGCAGAGAGACCTAGCAGCAAAGACCTAACAGGCTCAAAACCTAGAGGCAAAGACCTCCTTGTTCCCCCTAGAGGTGATTTTATTCCCTCCCGGGTAACCTCCCACCGTGTAATCTAGTGTGGGAGTGCTGGTGAATGGGTACCACCCACCATCCTATGATCCACCTGCAGCTGGAGTATCTGCACCTCTTTTACGGGTGCAGTACCCCTCTGTGACGCCTGCTTGGCGGGGCGCCACAGTAGCCGGAAGTCAGCGGCTGAACTGGTAGGTGTGTTTGGTGCCGATGGGTGTAGTTTGGGGGCAAGTGGGTGAGGCTTGGTGGTTTCTTCCGTGAACCCAATGAGTGTTCATTTTTAAATCCACTCGGTCGTGGAGCTGATTCTAATAGAAGTGGGGGTCTGGGGGTGAGACCCCCAGGCAGTGGGGGTACAGGGGGGGATGAAACTTATTAGTGGGCATGACCAATTTAATTGGTGGGCATGGCGGTGTGGTCATCTGCCCGCTATAATGAATCATGCAAAGGGGGCTGCGCCCCCACTGCACCTTCCTCTCCCACCTGGGGGTCTTACCCGTAGACCACCGCTTCTATTATAATCAGCTCGACGACCACGTGGATTTAAAATTTAACGTTCATTCCCTCGTTGAAATGCCGAGCCATGCCCACCTATGGCAAACCATGCCTACCACATAGGCCACTCATGCCCCACAACATCCGGCTGCTTCAGTAAAATAAGTGTCTTATCAACAGAATAATGTTACTAGAGTGAGATATCATGTAGTCCTCCCGCACTGTGTAACTTCATTCTACCTCTGACTAGCAGCATTCTGTAGCGCCCCACTACGTACGTGCCACAAAAGGGGTACTGCACCCAGAAAAGCGGTGTAGTACTCCACTGCAATTGGGACTATGGTCACTAGATGGAACCCTATATATACCATCTGACTAACTGCTGAACTGTAATGACTTTGGAGAAGTTCTATCAGTAAAGTTACCTGGTGAAGTGAAGTCCTGACTCTGCTGCATCCTTTCAATTATAAACTGTTTGCTTTACAGAATCACTGCCCTGGTGGTCCAGTCCCATCTGTGGGGACCAATCCATCTAAGCCACAATACCACCGACCACCGGAGGACTGTGGCGGTGCTGGTGGGCATCACCAGACTCAGCAGGTGGCGTCATGAAGACAACTAACAAAAACTGTACATAGTTCCCAGTAAATCCCCCCTTTATTTAGCTGGCCCCCAGGGTCACGGCCTCGGGATGGCCACCCGTGACTTCCCAGACTGAAGACAGCCCGAGAGCCGAGTACCCGAGCCCTGGGGCGCGTCAGCTTCTAGAGTTCATGAACAGGATAACGTGCCCGGTACCACCGGGTAATGTGTGTTTTGAACTGGACTTAAAATTGACTTTTTCTGACGTTGTACGGTGCCGGAGGAACCGGCAGGAGCCTCAGGAGGAAGCACCCCAGAAGCGGCATTGGTGGACAGCTTGGCAGCAGCACCGCCAGGGAGTCCCCGCCATCTTGAATGCCGCAGAGGTATGTGCTACCTCCAAACCTCACAGCAGCTGCACCTCATCGCCCCCATACCAGTCCCTGCACAGCACCCAGTCATCTTAAGATGAGAGGAGCCAGGAAGCCAGACACAGAGAAAGTGAGGACTGGTACCAGAGGGAGCGCACCACTAAGAGACTAAGAGATGAAGCCCACGCTCGGCCCCCACTTCCTATGGAGCTGCGGAAGACCGGGATGATAGTCTCGGTATACCATAAAGACGGTTGGGGTTTCTTGAGGGAACCCGGCTTATTAGACGATATTTTCTTCTTCCGGCGAGATGTGGAATCATTTTTGAGGAAAGGACACCCCCGGCATGATCTATATCGAGGTGAGCAGGTCACATATGAACGGTATCCTGCCCCATTGGGATGGTTCGATATCCGCATTTCGAGAATAGACTGATTATAGACTCCCGCTGAGAGACACTGTTCCCTTGTATATAGCCCCAATTGCTTGAGAACTTTTAAAATGAAGAGTGTGTCCTGACGACCCTGAGACTTTTATTGAACTTTTCCCCGTTAACCCCTGATGATGTGTGTGAAGAGCGGCCCAGCGGTGATAACTCACACTGGACTGTGTAGGACAAAAGATTACCGCTGGGCCCGCATGCTGAAGTCAGTCCCGTTGGGCCAGAAGAGTGAATAATGTGTTTTATTTGTGCAACATTTTAAGATATGTGCCTCCCCTGACGGGGAAGAAAATCAAAATATTTGTGCATTGTATATAGTTTACCCGTTGATGATAGTTTAAATATAAAAATGTTTTTACTTCCCGAAGGGCAAATGTGATGCTCGAGGACGAGCATGTTCAATCAAGGGGGAGTGTGGCGCCCCACTACGTAGGTGCCACAAAATGGGTACTGCACCCAGAAAAGCGGTGTAGTACTCCACTGCAATTGGGACTATGGTCACTAGATGGAACTCTAGAGCAGCACTCACACACTAGAATAGTGGGTGGGAGCGACCCCGGGAGGGTCTTAGCAACCTCCAGAGGGAATCAAAGAGCTCAGTTTGGTTGGAGAGTGGAGATGGAGTAGGAGGTTGGAGACAGGCAGCCAGCCTAAGAGGAAGCAAGAAGGGTCTCCTCAGCTGAGGGACCCAAAGAACTAAAGAAAAGATCCCAGAAACAGACGGAAGGAACAGAAGCTCAGGAAAACAGCTAGTTCAGGAAAGAAAATGGGTACCGGAGCCCGTAACTGTGAAATCCTTCAAGGCTCACAGAGAATCCGATGTACGGGGATATTATAAATACAGCACCAGTCTTCTGAGCGAGTCAAAGCTAAAAGGTAGCCGGAGAAGCTAGGAGCAGAGGCCATTGCTTAAAGCTTAACAGAAGATTATCCCGGAGACCGCAAAGGAGGGTGAACAGAGAGAGAGAAGGAGCTGGAGGTCTGACGATCTTTAGGAGTCAGACTTCACTGCCACTGGGAGGCAAAAGGAAGAGAAGGAAAGGAACATAAAGGAGTGTTCCATCTACCATCAGAAATCTCAATTGCAGCATCCAGAGCATTTGCCAATGTACCATCTGACTAACTGCTGGACTGTAATGATTTTGGAGAAGTTCTATCAGTAAAGTTACCAGGTGAAGTGAAGTCCCGACTCTGCTGCATCCTTTCAATTATAAACTGTTTGCTTTACAGAATCACTGCCCCGGTGGTCCAGTCCCGCCTGCGGGGACCAATCCATCTAAGCCACAATACCACCGACCACCGGAGGACTGTGGCGGCGCTGGTGGGCATTACCAGACTCAGCAGGTGACGTCACGAAGACAACTAACAAAAACTGTACATAGTTCCCTGTAAATCCCCCCTTTATTTAGCTGGCCCCCAGGGCCACAGCCTCGGGATGGCCACCCGTGACTTCCTGGACTGAAGACAGCCCGAGAGCCGAGTACCCGAGCCCTGGGGCGCGTCAGCTTCTAGAGTTCATGAACAGGATAACGTGCCCGGTACCACCGGGTAATGTGTGTTTTGAACTGGACTTAAAATTGACTTTTTCTGACGTTGTACGGTGCCGGAGGAACCGGCAGGAGCCTCAGGAGGAAGCACCCCAGAAGCGGCATTGGTGGACAGCTTGGCAGCAGCACCGCCAGGGAGTCCCCGCCATCTTGAATGCCGCAGAGGTATGTGCTACCTCCAAACCTCACAGCAGCTGCACCTCATCGCCCCCATACCAGTCCCTGCACAGCACCCAGTCATCTTAAGATGAGAGGAGCCAGGAAGCCAGACACAGAGAAAGTGAGGACTGGTACCAGAGGGAGCGCACCACTAAGAGACTAAGAGATGAAGCCCACGCTCGGCCCCCACTTCCTATGGAGCTGCGGAAGACCGGGATGATAGTCTCGGTATACCATAAAGACGGTTGGGGTTTCTTGAGGGAACCCGGCTTATTAGACGATATTTTCTTCTTCCGGCGAGATGTGGAATCATTTTTGAGGAAAGGACACCCCCGGCATGATCTATATCGAGGTGAGCAGGTCACATATGAACGGTATCCTGCCCCATTGGGATGGTTCGATATCCGCATTTCGAGAATAGACTGATTATAGACTCCCGCTGAGAGACACTGTTCCCTTGTATATAGCCCCAATTGCTTGAGAACTTTTAAAATGAAGAGTGTGTCCTGACGACCCTGAGACTTTTATTGAACTTTTCCCCGTTAACCCCTGATGATGTGTGTGAAGAGCGGCCCAGCGGTGATAACTCACACTGGACTGTGTAGGACAAAAGATTACCGCTGGGCCCGCATGCTGAAGTCAGTCCCGTTGGGCCAGAAGAGTGAATAATGTGTTTTATTTGTGCAACATTTTAAGATATGTGCCTCCCCTGACGGGGAAGAAAATCAAAATATTTGTGCATTGTATATAGTTTACCCGTTGATGATAGTTTAAATATAAAAATGTTTTTACTTCCCGAAGGGCAAATGTGATGCTCGAGGACGAGCATGTTCAATCAAGGGGGAGTGTGGCGCCCCACTACGTAGGTGCCACAAAATGGGTACTGCACCCAGAAAAGCGGTGTAGTACTCCACTGCAATTGGGACTATGGTCACTAGATAGCCCGAGAGCCGAGTACCCAAGCCCTGGGGCGCGTCAATTCTGTATATGCATGGTGAACACAGAAAGTGTGGGCGTGGTTATACAGGGCTCAGTCTTCAGAGAATGGCTAGATTAGCAGATAAAACTGGGATTTTATCACAACTGCTGCATCCAGTAAACTTATTGGTTACTATTACCACCCTTCACTGGCTCTCCATATCTCAGAGGCCACAGTTCAAAACCCTAACCATGACATAAAAAGCCATCCACAACCTGTGCCCTCCATACATCTCTGACATGATCTCATGATACCTACCCTCACGCAACCTGCGATCCTCTCAAGAACTTCTCTACTTTTATCTTATCTCTTCTTCTCACAACCGCATACAAGACGTCTCCCCTGCATCCGCTATACTCTGGAACTCTCTCCCTCAACATATCAGGCACTCGCCTACCCTGGGAACCTTCAAAAGAAACCTGAAGACTCACCTCTTCCGACAAGCCTACAACCTACAATGAGACTCGATCCACCACACCACTGCACAATCTGCTCTACCCTCTCCCACTGTATCCTCACCCGTCCGTCATAGAATGTGAGCCCTCGCGGACAGGGTGCTCTCACCTCCTGTACCTGTGTGACTTGACTGTCCATACATATTGTACTTGTCTTTGTCTGCCCTTAATTATAAGGAGAGGGGGAGATGTGGCAGTGGAAACTGGAAAGCTTAGTGTATTTGTAACATACATCACACCTGGGTAGTAGGTGTAAGGGCCACTATTGAACCTAGACATAGGTGCAGAGTGAGTATGTGGCAATGGGAACTGGAAAGCTCATTGTGTGTAACATACGTCACACCTGGGTAGTAGGTGCAGGAGCAGTATTGGATCTAGACATAGATGCTGAGTGATGATGTGGCTTTTCTGCGGTGTTGTGCAGTTTGGGGTGTCACAGTGCTCCTATCTGGTTCCTGGCGCTCCAGACCTACTTCCAGGGTATGTCGTGATGAAGTAAAGTAGGTAGAAAAAAGGCAGACCTGACTTTGGTATGAACGGTTTACTGGATAACACATAAATTATTTAAATATTAACCATTTACCTGCACCACTGGATTTCCATACAGGTTCTACCTGGAAGGCAACTGTACTGGCGCTCTGAAATGGCAACCCTATAACTGTGATTTGGCCATGCTGCAATGGGCACTAAAAAGCATGTTTGGCAGGTACATGACATTAGCCGCCCTTGTACCCTGCTCCTCATCTCTAGCTGGGCTTGTTTCAACTGCCAAATTTCGACTCTCCCTGGTTGTCATACTGACCAGGCTATAGAGGCTATTGATCACACCTCTTCCAATAAAGTCCCTTGCCAACAAATATACCGACACTTGTTGGTCTCCAGTGGTATTACAGAGAAACAACTTACATTTCATTTGAAAAAATGACACCAGGCAATACATCAAACCATAAATAATTTTACTGACTTGTATGAATGCAGAAACTTTTGTAATGGCCCCTTCTGGGTCATTACATGTGTTCCAGAGAGTAAAGGGCCTGTCACACGTGTCAATGATGCCCGCGATATCGCTCGTGCGTCACAAATTATTAATCTCCTGAGCGATGTGGAATTATCGCAGTTAAGATGTCACACGCGTCAATATGACCCATCGGTGCGGTGATGTCGCCATCTTGCGAGCGATTTTATTTAGACGCTTGTACGTTGTCAAAATAGAAAATACGTCGCTGAGTTTAGTGTCACACGCAGCGATGCACAAGGTCTACTGAGCAATGAGCGACAGGTTTTACATCTGGCAGTGAAACCTGCGATCACAGCGACATATCGCTGGTTGCATCGCTTGGTCACACGCTTCAATGTCGCTCCTGCGTCACTTTTACGTCGCTTGAGCGACTGAAAATCCGTGACGTATGAGCGACATTGACAGCGATATCGACGCGTGTGACATACCCTTTAGAGACTGGTGGCGACACCAGGTTAGGTAGAAGCTGTGGCTCAGTTTCTAATTATAAAAGGCTTACCCGGGCCAAGAAGGGAAGGACTTGGTGCCTCAACCTGTAGCAGGATGGTCATGCAAGAGCAGAGCAGGCTACAGTTAAAAATCTGTGACTATATCTCAGACCAGTTCTGAGAGGAGATCTGAAAACAGTTCCAGAGGAAGATTCCAGACCAGAAAGACAGAGACCAGTTCCAAGAGAATATCCGCAAATGATTGTCAGCTCTAAGGATGAAAATTTTGTTTGACATTGTTTCAACCCTTTATGTGTTAATTTTCCACATTTGCTGGGCCTAATGATTTGCATATTTTGTCATAAGTAGTCTAATTTTGCTTAAATTATTTTTTGGTTTTGAGTTTTTTGGTTAAAAAATGGCAAAGACAAAGCCAAATGTATCACTAGATGTGAGGAAGCTTATTATTCTGAGAGTGAAGTCAGGTAAAAGTCAAAAAGAGGCAGCTATAGAATTCAACTATTCTCAGAGTCAATTGTTAAATGAACAAAGAACATGGGTTCAAAGTATTTCGCCAAACTGTGGTGCGACAGCTAAGAGCAGTAGGGTTGAATGCACGAGTTTCGGTCAAGAAGCCTTTCATCCCTGCAAATAACCGGAAGGTCCAACTGAAATCTGCCAAAGATCACAGCCAATGGAAAGAGAGAGATTGGTCTAAGGTGTTGTGGTTGGATGAATCCAAGCTCAATCTGTTTGGTAATGATGCTGACCCTTCCAGTGGTCTTTGGGAACTCGGTATCGGGGCATTTACTGTAAGGGGGATGTCACTGGTGGCCTGCCCGAACCCGTACCCTGGGTTCACTTGGAAAAGGGGGAAAACAAAAACAGTAAACAATTAAATTCTCGTGACTCCACCTGCAGTTTCTGGTGATTTCACCAGCACCACTGTCAGACCGCCGGGGATGGTGGTATTGCAGCCAGTTGATAACGCTCCCTGCAGGCAGAGCAGTGTAGCTGCTGTGCTGGTTGTCGTGGTAGCAGCTCTGTGGATTAACTTAATAGAATAAGACACCGGAGGCTTGCTGACTCTGTATGGGTGCTTTACTGGCAAGAGTTCTTAGCAGTTCAGGTACCCAGTTATACAGTCTTTGCGGGTAGCTGGCCGGGTAGTCACTGGGGAGAATAAAGTCTCTTTGAGGCTCCCAGAGTGTTCCTTCCTTAGTACCTTCACTGTCTTCTGTGTCTTTGCTTGCGCCTCCTTACTATCCTTGCGCTTTCCTGCACAACCCACTTGTCTACCAGGCCCGTTGGGAGCTATGAGGTTACCTTTCTTCTCTAAGGGGCTCAACCTGGTTTAGTGCTCCTGGTGGGGCTGCACGTTCTGGACGAGGTCGGGGCTGCTTGGCAAACCTTGCGACCCACTGGTATTGACGGCTCAGGGTTAAACTCGCCTGCACCGTGACTTGGAGCCGGTACCCCATTGTGGACTAGGATTTCCCCGGACTGTCGTTAAGGTCTGGCACTGGGTCTCCTCCTACCATCTGGGTCACCGCTCCTTGTAGGCGCCCTCCCTGAGGTGTCCCTCTAGGACTTGTTCCTCAGACTAGACTACTCCGACTGGCTAACTCTCTGAGTGGTTCCCGCTCCTTCTACCCTAACGCTCCTCCCACCGGGACCGGTTACCCTGCTAACGAGTGACCAATTGGTCCCCTATGATAGGTGTAGGGATGCTGGGATGAGAGCCTTAGGTTGACTTTACACTCCCAATGACAGGAAGACCGCACACTCAGTTATGGGTGCAGTACCCCTACTGTGACGCACTGACCAGTGGGGTGCCACATTCCCCCATGGTGAAACACACTTGTCCTAAAGTGTTCCTACCCTTACCTGGTACAGTGCTTTTTATATTTTTCAACAAACATTAACAGGTTTTATTTACAAGTATACGCAATTCTTTTCTTCCCTTTATGGGAGGCACCAAGTTTAAGCGTTGCAAAACTTAAACTAACATCGGCCTAAAGGGGTCGGTACTCATTTGCAGACCCAGCGGTAACTGTCCTTGGACTCTGCACAGCATCCTATATCTCCGCTGGGCTGCTTCAAGACACACATGAAGAAAAGGAGTTAAAGTCCTCACGAAAGTTCTTTTTGAGACGAGTTTAAAAAGTTTGTAAGGCACACAGTACCCGGTTACACTGGGCACGGCATTCTGTTCGTGACGCCAGTAAGGTGACCCGCCCAGGGGTCTTTGGCAACTCAGTATCCGGGTGTGGAGTTGGGGTGCTGTCTCCGTGGCCTGTGCCCGGGCCCGTACCCTGGTAATGGATGGCCAATTGGTCCCCTTTGTTAGGTGTAGGGATGCTGGGATTAGAGCCTCAGGTTGACTTTACACTCCCAATGACAGGAAGACAGCACACTCAGTTATGGGTGCAGTACCCCTACTGTGACGCACTGACCAGTGGGGTGCCACATTCCCCCATGGTGAAACACACTTGTCCTAAAGTGTTCCTACCCTTACCTGGTACAGTGCTTTTTATATTTTTCAACAAACATTAACAGGTTTTATTTACAAGTATACGCAATTCTTTTCTTCCCTTTATGGGAGGCACCAAGTTTAAGCGTTGCAAAACTTAAACTAACATCGGCCTAAAGGGGTCGGTACTCATTTGCAGACCCAGCGGTAACTGTCCTTGGACTCTGCACAGCATCCTATATCTCCGCTGGGCTGCTTCAAGACACACATGAAGAAAAGGAGTTAAAGTCCTCACGAAAGTTCTTTTTGAGACGAGTTTAAAAAGTTTGTAAGGCACACAGTACCCGGTTACACTGGGCACGGCATTCTGTTCGTGACGCCAGTAAGGTGACCCGCCCAGGGGTCTTTGGCAACTCAGTATCCGGGTGTGGAGTTGGGGTGCTGTCTCCGTGGCCTGTGCCCGGGCCCGTACCCTGGTAATGGATGGCCAATTGGTCCCCTTTGTTAGGTGTAGGGATGCTGGGATTAGAGCCTCAGGTTGACTTTACACTCCCAATGACAGGAAGACAGCACACTCAGTTATGGGTGCAGTACCCCTACTGTGACGCACTGACCAGTGGGGTGCCACATTCCCCCATGGTGAAACACACTTGTCCTAAAGTGTTCCTACCCTTACCTGGTACAGTGCTTTTTATATTTTTCAACAAACATTAACAGGTTTTATTTACAAGTATACGCAATTCTTTTCTTCCCTTTATGGGAGGCACCAAGTTTAAGCGTTGCAAAACTTAAACTAACATCGGCCTAAAGGGGTCGGTACTCATTTGCAGACCCAGCGGTAACTGTCCTTGGACTCTGCACAGCATCCTATATCTCCGCTGGGCTACTTCAAGACACACATGAAGAAAAGGAGTTAAAGTCCTCACGAAAGTTCTTTTTGAGACGAGTTTAAAAAGTTTGTAAGGCACACAGTACCCGGTTACACTGGGCACGGCATTCTGTTCGTGACGCCAGGAAGGCGACCCGCCCAGGGGTCTTTGGCAACTCAGTATCCGGGTGTGGAGTTGGGGTGCTGTCTCCGTGGCCTGTGCCCGGGCCCGTACCCTGGTAATGGATGGCCAATTGGTCCCCTTTGTTAGGTGTAGGGATGCTGGGATTAGAGCCTCAGCTTGACTTTACACTCCCCAATAACAGGAATACCGCACACTCAGTTATGGGTGCAGTACCCCTACTGTGCCGCACTGACCAGTGGGGTGCCACAATGGCAAGCACTATATATACCGCCTAGTTGTAAAACGTAATGATGTAAGGTACCACACACCTACAATGAAACATGGTGGTGTAAATGTCTTGGTTTGGGCTGCATTTCGGCATCTGCCATTACCTCTCTGCATAGAATTGATGGAAATAAGAATGCTATCATGTATAAGGATATACTCGAGAATGTATCACTGCCACATGGTAAAACCAAATAAGGCAGGGACTAGAAATTCTAGCAAGACAATGATCCTAACCACACATCCAATTTAGTTAAAACTTGGTTGGCAAAGAAGAATGCTTGCCTGTTGCATTGGCCAAGCCGATCACCTATATAGCACCTTTGGGATGAGTCAGGGTGACAAGTTGGGGCCAGTATCCATAGCAATAAAGATAAGTTCTTTGTAGATTTGCAAATGGAATCGAGCAAGATTCCTCAAGATGTCTTGAATACCATAGTGGCTTCAATGCATTAAAGCAAGAGGTTATGCTGCAAAATGCTAAGTTATGGCATTGTAAACAACAAATTACTCTCTATGCTGTTGTGGCGCCCCTGCATACAGGGTGACCACAAGAGGGAACTGCAGTCAAGCAGAGGGTAGTCAGCTTACACAAAAGTACCCCAAAACACACCCACAGAATACAACACCCAACCCGTAGCCCGAGACGCTAGGCAGGCAAGGGGTGGTAGGGTTTAGAGGGAAGTGGGTGGGATGTAGTCAAGGTGACAGCACTGGGATAAAAGGAAGAAACCAGGAAGTGTTAGGTAGTAGGTCAGAGAGTGCCGAGCAGTAAAGACCAAGACTAGGCCAGTACAGCTGGGCCGGAGAGGAAAACAACATCATTGCCAAGAAAAGACTTTGAGGAGAAGAATCTCCTTTGGTGCAGAAGTCACACGGGTAGTAAAGAGCTTGGTGGTTCCCTAGTACAGCAGGGACACTGGAGGCTAGGCCAATACCAGAGCGCTGGCTCTGAGGTGAGTGGAGTTTCAAACCCAAATTACAGACATCCCAGCGGGGAGATATAGATTCCATGTCTGATTTCCTAACTCAGTGCTATGAGACACAGCAGCGAACTAGGGCTCAAAAACACTTATCCCAGTAATAGGGTCACAGTGAAATAACTCGTGCTGCTGATATACGGCACACAGGAACTGGAGAAAGAGGGTCCCGAAAGGATGCAGAAAGAGGGGATATGACTGGAAGGAAGGCTTGACTGCAGGAGGGTTATTAGCAAAGAGTAAACTGTGCGTGAACTGTGCCCTGTACTGAGAAGTTGTGAAGAAGTCAAATAAAATCCAGTGAACCCTGCCAGAGTCTCCAGAGTCTGCTTCCTTGCATGTTAAACTGTTATTCACCCTGTCAGGAGCAGCCCGACCCACGGTGGGCTCATCCATCCGGCTGCAGCACCATCCATCCCCCTGGCAGAAGCAAGCGGCAGCGGTAGTCCCCATTGACCACAACCCGTGGGTGGCGTCACGACTATCCCTGTAAATAACCCCTTTACTTGTGGTGTCGGGACATGGTCTGGACCAAGACCGCTGTGATAACACCCGTGATACCCTGGTCCGGTACCGAGTACCCCGTCCCAGTGGGCTCCACACTGTAATCAATAAATATTTTATGCAAAACTTTTGGCAGTCAGTTTTCTTTAATTAAATTATGATATCTATATTCAGAAACATTTTGGTTAAAATTAAGGTATTGCATGATCACAACTTCATACACTATCAATTCATCACCAGCAAAATGGCATCACAACAACCAGACAGAAGAAATCTCACTTTAAAAAATGCAAAACTGTTTGTTGCCACTGTATATACATAGAATTGTGTATATGAGTCCCCAAGCCCGATCTGTTTAATGCAAAAAAGCAGGATTTATTATACTTACCTTGTGGTTGGTCTGGTCCAATGAGTGTGGCAGGTGTCTGTCCAGTGCCTTCTTTCTTTCTGTGAATGCCATCCTCTCCTCTGCTTTGTGCAGATGACGCGTCTATGTCACCTGCACAGTTTCCTCTATTGTGCTCCTGCGCATTTGTACTTTACTCTGCCCTGCTGAACGCAGAAAATACCATAATCTGCAGGCACAGAGAAACATGCGCAGTACGCGAGTGTTCTTTGACCTTACCTTACGCCTGCACTTTACAGTACTTTGCTCTGTCCTCAGCAGATAAAAAAAAAAATAATAAAAGTTGTTTTTTTTACATTATACAAATTGGCCTGGGAACGTATACACCTCATTCTAGAATTCTGTATATAAGGGCTTACTGATGGTGGACGCAGGTTACATGCAAAGAAACTGCTGACAGGTTCACTTTAAGACCGGATTAGTAAGTCTTACCCATCATTCAGAAGAATCATTATTAATTACGGTTGGATGACAAATACAGTAAACCGGACACTTATACCGTCAATTAATTCCTAATATAAGTACTACTATAGTGGGCAGGTACATTCTTTAGGCAAATGGTAACATATCGTTCACTCAGATTCTCCCCATCATGTCACTTGCAAGATTGATGGTGACTTACGCTCTCCAAGTTCTCTCCACTCAGCTCTATAGAGTATCATACAGGTGAAACCTCTTTACACATATATGTCAATGTTAGCTTCAGGAGTCACACTTATGACACCACAATAATGGAAGAGAAGTGAATGACTTCAGCAGTCCCGTGTCCGTGTCAAAAACATGGATGAAGGTCAGAATGCTGAGGCTGTGGGGAACCCTGGCTGTCTCACAGGAGTGGCAGCAGATTGTCAAGGTAATAGCCAGTTTATTTTATACTATTTTAAATTTAATTAAATAACACAAGATTTTAACAAAACATTAAAAAAAAATTCTTTTTCATATATTTCATAGCCACACCTTTACTGTACGTCCAGAAATATCAACATGATTAATTATATATCACAATATGTCCATGTATGACAACTGTTCCATACACATGTCAATTTCAGCACCAATTCTCCCTTACAGTAAATGTAATTTTTTAAATGGTAGTTTGAGATATGGATCAGATAAATTAAAATTCAAAATGACTGACGCATCCCCCTCTGTGTATATAAATTAGTCACCGAGTAATTGATAGTTTGTGGTAGAGCAATCTGTTATTGTGTGCTTTATCGATAGAAAATAGGTGATACATCAAAGGTGGTGATAATTCCCCCTACTGCAGACTTTAAGGGCCGCATCACACTGCGGCGTGATCCGGTCCGGTTCTGTCCGGGATGACCCAGACAGCCGCTGACCGAATCTGCACACAGGACTGGGGGGCTATTATGCCCTCTGGTCCGGTGTGCAGCCGCACGCAGATCCCGCTGCTGATAAGTCAGGACCGCGGGCGCCGTGGTCCTGACCTGTCAGCGGCTGCAGCTGCGTGCACTGCACACCGGACCGAAAGGCATAATTGCCCCCCAGTCCTGTGTGCAGTCCACGCCGCAGTGTGAAGCAGCCCTAAGTCTCCATACCAGGGACCTCACACGGCAGAAATGGAAATGTTGTATTTCTCTGCCATATCTATTAGAATCTGATCCATGAACATATTTGTGTTCTGGGAACCTAATCGCTTCTGTGGCTGCAAGCGCAATTTTCCAGGTGTGGGAAACCACAGAAATGCATGATCACCTCAATGTATGGATAAATATCAGTCATATCAAGTGTGCCTGTGATGACTAAACTATGCTCGGGACCATAGCTGTCATATGATGTCACTATGGCGGTCATTGTTCCATGCATATAATTAGGCATTCTCTCACCTGACCAGCAAAGGGGTGAGGCATCTGCATGAGATCCTATATATCTCACCAGGGATAACCATTGTCAGACCCAGGAAATACAGTGTGCATTGTAGATGTGTCCTATTTACATGGTGATTCCATCCAGAAGATGTCTCTGTATGTAACCCTTTTGTATTTAGACTGATTTTGTATTTGTGTCTTGTTTTATATTTTCATCTTTTTGTAATTTTTGTAGGCAGTGTACTTTTTTCGCATATTAAATCTAAAATTTATTGTACTTTTTTCTGGCAGCTCTTAACGTACCTCCAACTTCAAAGAGGGAAAGTATAGCCTGGTTGTTCTACCCTCTGTATGCTAAAGTGCAAGAAGAGTAACTAGTGTTTGGGAAAGTTGTGTTTGTCTCTGTTCCCTAGAGCAGGACCTAATTATGAGATACACCGTGACGTGGTTATAGGGCTCATATAAATTTGGCCATTTTTATTTGCTGAGTATCAATAATTTTTTCAAAAAAATTGCTGTCATCCTTTGTTTAGCAGTATTGTATACTTCTGTGTTCACTGTTCATTATTTTTTTTAGTTTTCGCAGTTTTCTTTGTTTGAGTGCAACATTTTTTTTAGATAACTTATCTAGAGCAGGCGTCTGTTTGGTCTACCAAAGCCGTAAGTAATGGTAACGCAATGTGAGGTGCGGATGTGTGAACCGGCTGTGGTATGGTCAGATTATTATCAGCCTATTGCGAGGAGCATTGTTCCCCTTTACAGTTACATCCAAGTCACGTGTGCAGTGAGTGGCGGTGTGTGTGTGGCGCCCTGCTCACGCAGGTAACCACAGATCTCTCTAAGGCATAGCTGGGTTTCCACAGCAGGTACCTACTACAAACAACACCTTCCACCCCGACACAGTAGGGGGAGCACCACTTGCTGCCCTTAGGCAAGATCCCCTATATATACTGCTGCTGGGGAGGAGGTAGTCAGAGTGCGTGCTGACGCTAGAAGAGCTGCAAGTAAGTCCTGGTGTTCGGTGCTGCGTTCAGGCCCGAGCCAGTGACCCGGAGTGGCCCTTCAGTGTCCCACAAGCCTAAGTGCGACTGAAGGCAGGGAGCTCAGAGAAGAAAGGGGAACAAATAGCTCGGGGGGGGGGGGGGAGTTCGTTCCAGGAGTAAGCCAGATATTGGGGATCCGCACCTGTAGGGAACTGTAGGCCCACAGAGAACCCTGTCGCACCATGGAAGCTTCAGCTACCCGGTCTCCCAGGAGGGTCAAGAGAGGGAGCCAGGAACAGCAGGCCCGCTGCAGTGTCCAGAGAGGGTCATCCCGGAGACCGCACATGAGGAGAAAGAGACAGGCAAGAGAGAGTGCAGGCACGTCAGGCTACAGCAGGCTGTGCGTCAGCATCTACACAAGCAGAGGAGGCCTTATACACAATCCTGAAAACCTTCACTGTTGGCAGCCCTCGAGGCCTGGAGAGCCCCACCTCTGGTCTTACATTACTATATACAATATCTTTATAAAACGGATAGTAGATTGAACTAGCATGTATTAGGGTGCCTTCACACTGGCGTTCCCCTCCGCAGCGTTCTGCGGAGGGGAATGGCCATGTGTGCGCAGCGGCCGCCAGCTCCTATCTTTAGAATGGGGACGCACGGTGCTACGCTTGACAGCGCATGACCGCGTGCACCCAGCCACTCCCATATGTGATCTGTGCGCAGGCGGATGCCTGCGCACAAATCACACACTCCCGCCCACACCAGGACGCAACATGCGCACAGATCACATATGGAAGTGAATGGGCGTGCACGGTCATGCGCTGTCAAGCGTAGCACCGTGCGTCCCCATTCTAAAGATAGGAGCTGGCGGCTGCTGCGCACACATGGCGATTCCCCTCCGCAGAACGCTGCGGAGGGGAACGCCAGTGTGAAGGCACCCTTATGTACTAATATGTATGTCTTAGCCCCTTGGAATATCACAGCCAGTTTTAGCCTTGATGACAAACCATATTTTTATTTCTTTTCTAGTGCTGCGTTCCAGGAATGATAAGTTTATCTCTTTGGGGACCTAGTTGTATGAGGACGTGTTTTTTTCAGGATAAGTTGTATTTGTTGATTGAATCATATTGGGTACACATACCTTAATAACAAGCTTTTATAAGCTCTGTATGGAAGGAATACAAACAAATCATCAATTCTACCACAGTTTGTATTACATTTTAAGCTATTTGCTGTGCTGCACAAATAAAGTTATCTTTATTCTGTGGGTCAGTGTGAATATGGTGATAGCAAATCTCTATAATTTCATTATATTATACAATAAATATAAACTTGTAAAAAAAACTCTTGGAATCATATGGATCTATGCAGTACTGGAATGTGTCTATAAAATGTCGCTGTCCTATGGAAATATACATGTTTCATTGATCTAACTGCTCTCTATTGACTCATATAGTTGTTGTTTTGCTCAAGGTGAATTTATTTACAGTTTATGCAAATGTGTCAGGTGACAGCAGGACAAAGACGTTTCGGCCACCACTATGGCCTTGTTCACAAAGTCACTACAAGAGGAAATATACAAAAATGAATACAGTACAGGTGAAGTATATACAATATTTACATAGACATTCAGTCACTGAACTCATTGATGGCATTCTGATTTTTTTATATATATATATATATATATATATATATATATGAACCTTTCAGCTTTATTCATATATGTAATAAGGTAGTATTATAGAGTGTGATATTTAAATACTAGGGATGGTTCTAGGGTGGGGGTACATGGAATCAGGGTTTTTTTAGAGAAAAGAATGCTACACCATTTACCTGCTAGTGCTTCAACATAGGATTGTCACCACAAAGGGGAGGGGGATTATGTTGGTGTCCCTTGGGAGATATACAGGAGAAGGTAATCTAAAATACAACACTTGTGGTTATACATCTTATATTCACATTAGTGTACATATAGTATTTTTGGTATTCAAGTCCAGATACCTGCAAGTTTATTTTGCATAGGAATATACCAGGTGTAGTGGTAGTAGGTTCAGGGCACTGTGGTTTTGTGCAAAACCAGTGGAGTGATGTAGATTGCCCAAGGTTCTGTCTATGAAATAATGATATATGTAAAATGTTATTATTATGTACTGGCTTCTAATGGTAATGATATGTATATCTTAGTACCTTATAGCACAAGGTCCCCAGGGTGAAATCCTATTATGTTCAGTTTTCTGTTGGTGTAGCCCAGTAGGGCTAGGTAGTCTAAAGGGGGTGTCACACGCGTCAATATCGCCTGCACGATCTCGGCTGCACATGACGTTGCAGCGATATTGACGCGTGTGACATACTGCATCAACCAGCGATAAATCGCTGGTTGATGATCGCCAGGTTTCAGAACCAGCTCTGAAACCTGGCGATTGTCGCCCGGTGGACACGCAGCATCGCTGCGTGTGACACCGGGACTAGCGATATTCCAGCTCCCAGCGCCTGTCACAAGCGCTGGGAGCTGGTCTCCAAGGTACACTGCGGGTAACTAGGCAGCGCGCGCTGCCTAGATACCCGACTGTGTACCTTAGTTACCAGCCTCCTCCGCTCACCGGGTGAGCGGAGGAGGCTGGTAACTAAGGTACACGTCGGGTATCTAGGCAGCGCGCGCTGCCTAGTTACCCGCAGTGTACCTTGGAGACCAGCCTGCTCCCGCTTCCAGCAGGCTGGCAGCGGGAGCAGGACATCGTGGAAACGATATTTAAATCGTTTCCATGATGTCACTGGTCAATTGATCGCTGGTGAGTCTGTCTGTGTGACAGCTCACCAGCAATCAGCCGTCAATGTCGTCAGCGATCAGATCGCTGACGACATTGACGCGTGTGACACCCCCTTTAGGAGTAAGTATAGAGCAGTGTAATATAAGTACCATAGTATGGGCATTAACACGCTCTCTGAAGATCCCTTAATCCCCATAGAGTCCTCTTACTATGCAAACATCACCATATGGTGTACACTATCTAGACGCATAAACATAGACTGACACGGTCACCAGACACCAGTAACCATCACCATGCGTACTGCCCCCTTACAACAATGGTAACTATAGTAACGGCCACTACGAGCGGCACTGATCAGTGCCCGCCCCTCTATTACGCATGCGCAACCAAAGACGTCACTTCCGGTGACGCGGTGGAACGCAAACGTCACGTCCGGTGACGCGTCACTACCGATCAGGTGACCCGCCGCTCGCACATAATGCGGCGGCGGCGGGCCGCACACCACCATCTCCTGCCTAGGCACTGGATGTGCTGGCCTTTGACACAACTACTTCAAGAGTAAGCGGGACTCACTGGGAGACTGAACACCAATAAGATAAGTAATTAACCTTTGATGGTACTTATATTACACTGCTCTATACTTACTCCTTAGACTACCTAGCCCTACTGGGCTACACCAACAGAAAACTGAACATAATAGGATTTCACCCTGGGGACCTTGTGCTATAAGGTACTAAGATATACATATCATTACCATTAGAAGCCAGTACATAATAATAACATTTTACATATATCATTATTTGATAGACAGAACCTTGGGCAATCTACATCACTCCACTGGTTTTGCACAAAACCACAGTGCCCTGAACCTACTACCACTACACCTGGTATATTCCTATGCAAAATAAACTTGCAGGTATCTGGACTTGAATACCAAAAATACTATATGTACACTAATGTGAATATAAGATGTATAACCACAAGTGTTGTATTTTAGATTACCTTCTCCTGTATATCTCCCAAGGGACACCAACATAATCCCCCTCCCCTTTGTGGTGACAATCCTATGTTGAAGCACTAGCAGGTAAATGGTGTAGCATTCTTTTCTCTAAAAAAACCCTGATTCCATATACCCCCACCCTAGAACCATCCCTAGTATTTAAATATCACACTCTATAATACTACCTTATTACATATATGAATAAAGCTGAAAGGTTCATATATATATATATATATATATATATATATATATATATATATATATATATAAAAAAATCAGAATGCCATCAATGAGTTCAGTGACTGAATGTCTATGTAAATATTGTATATACTTCACCTGCACTGTATTCATTTTTGTATATTTCCTCTTGTAGTGACTTTGTGAACAAGGCCATAGTGGTGGCCGAAACGTCTTTGTCCTGCTGTCACCTGACACATTTGCATAAACTATAAATAAATTCACCTTGAGCAAAACAACAACTATATGAGTGCTGGGATTCTTCATGTACTAGTTATTGCGGATCACTCGATCCTTTCCCAATAGCACCATAATACCGCTAACGCCCTGAGTGCTGGTCATCTACGATGGATTAGACTTTGCTCTCTATTGAAGCAGAATTTGTTTAGCTGGCTGAATGTGCACACTCCAGAAATTGACCTCTAACCCCACTTCATCACACACAATGGCTGATTCTCTACTCCATCACTGCTTTGTTCACTATAAGCATCTTAACTAAGGCTGGCTTCACACTACGTTTTTTGTGATCCTGTTCTGTTCGTTTTTGAAACAAACAAAACAGGATAGTTTTTGGCCCCCATACATCCCTATGGTACCGGATTGGCACTATTTGGCCATCCGGTTTTGTGAATCCGGTGCAGGATTCATTTCTGTCCTGCTTTTCACCGGTCACAAAAACGAGGCGTGCAGCGTTTTTGGGCTCCGGTGACAAAACAGAACAGAAACGAATCCTGTCCTGTCCGGCACATTTAGCATGGGGGCCTATGGAACTTGATCCGGGAAACAACAGAATCGTTTCCCAGATCCGGTGCCAGGGTACAGAGCATGCGCAGAACAGGAGCGCTGCTCTGTACCCATTGTAAATCTGTCTAATATCACTTTAGCAGTACATTTATATACAGTTGTGGCCAAAAGTATTGACACCCCTGCAATTCTGTCAGATAATACTCAGTTTGTTCCTGAAAATGATTGCAATCACAAATTCTTTGGTATTATTATCTTCATTTAATTTGTCTTCAATGAAAAAACACAAAAAGAATTGTCCTAAAGCCAAATTGAATATAATTCCACACCAAACATAAAAAAGGGGGTGGACAAAAGTATTGGCACTGTTAGAAAAATCATGTGATGCTTCTCTAATTTGTGTAATTAACAGCACCAGTAACTTACCTGTGGCACCTAACAGGTGTTGGCAATAACTAAATCACACTTGCAGCCAGTTGACATGGATTAAAGTTGACTCAACCTCTGTCCTGTGTCCTTATGTGTACCACATTGAGCATGGAGAAAAGAAAGAAGACCAAAGAACTGTCTGAGGACTTGAGAAACCAAATTGTGAGGAAGCATGAGCAATCTCAAGGCTACAAGTCCATCTCCAAAGACCTGAATGTTCCTGTGTCTACCGTGCGCAGTGTCATCAAGAAGTTTAAAGCCCATGGCATTGTGGCTAACCTCCCTAGATGTGGATGGAAAAGAAAAATTGACGAGAGATTTCAACGCAAGATTGTGTGGATGGTGAATAAAGAACCTCGACTAACATCCAAACAAGTTCAAGCTGCGCTGCAGTCCGAGGGTACAACAGTGTCAACCCTTACTATCCATCGGCGTCTGAATGAAAAGGGACTGTATGGTAGGAGACCCAGGAAGACCCCACTTCTTACCCCGAGACATAAAAAAGCCAGGTTGGAGCATGCCAAAACTTACCTGAGAAAGCCTAAAACGTTTTGGAAGAATGTTCTCTCTTTTTGAGCAAAGGCATCAACATATAGTTTACAGGAGAAAAAAAGAGGCATTCAAAGAAAAGAACATGGTCCCTACAGTCAAACATGGTGGAGGTTCCCTGATGTTTTGGGGTTGCTTTGCTGCCTCGGGCACTGGACTGCTTTACTGTGTGCATGGCATTATGAAGTCTGAAGACTACCAACAAATTTTGCAGCATAATGTAGGGCCCAGTGTGAGAAAGCTGGGTCTCCCTCAGAGGTCATGGGTCTTCCAGCAGGACAATGACCCAAAACACACTTCAAAAAGCACCCAGGAAGACCCCACTTCTTACCCCGAGACATAAAAAAGCCAGGCTGGAGTTTGCCAAAACTTACCTGAGAAAGCCTAAAACGTTTTGGAAGAATGTTCTCTGGTCAGATGAGACAAAAGTAGAACTTTTTGGGCAAAGGCATCAACATAGAGTTTACAGGAGAAAAAAAGAGGCATTCAAAGAAAAGAACACGGTCCCTACAGTCAAACATGGCAGAGGTTCCCTGATGTTTTGGGGTTGCTTTGCTGCCTCTGGCACTGGACTGCTTGACCGTGTGCATGGCATTATAAAGTCTGAAGACTACCATCAAATTTTGCAGCATAATGTAGGGCCCAGTGTGAGAAAGCTGGGTCTCACTCAGAGGTCATGGGTCTTCCAGCAGGACAATGACCCAAAACACACTTCAAAAAGCACCCAGGAAGACCCCACTTCTTACCCCGAGACATTAAAAAGCCAGGCTGGAGTTTGCCAAAACTTACCTGAGAAAGCCTAAAACGTTTTGGAAGAATGTTCTCTGGTCAGATGAGACAAAAGTAGAACTTTTTGGGCAAAGGCATCAACATAGAGTTTACAGGAGAAAAAAAGAGGCATTCAAAGAAAAGAACACGGTCCCTACAGTCAAACATGGCAGAGGTTCCCTGATGTTTTGGGGTTGCTTTGCTGCCTCTGGCACTGGACTGCTTGACCGTGTGCATGGCATTATAAAGTCTGAAGACTACCATCAAATTTTGCAGCATAATGTAGGGCCCAGTGTGAGAAAGTTGGGTCTCACTCAGAGGTCATGGGTCTTCCAGCAGGACAATGACCCAAAACACACTTCAAAAGGCACTAGAAAATGGTTTGAGAGAAAGCACTGGAGGCTTCTAAGGTAGCCAGCAATGAGTCCAGACCTGAATCCCATAGAACACCTGTGGAGAGATCTAAAAATGGCAGTTTGGAGAAGGCACCCTTCAAATATCAGGGACCTGGAGCAGTTTGCCAAAGAAGAATGGTCTAAAATTCCAGCAGAGCATTGTAAGAAACTCATTGATGGTTACCGGAAGCAGTTGATCGCAGTTATTTTGGCTAAAGGTTGTGCAACCAATTATTAGGCTGAGGGTGCCAATACTTTTGTGTGGCCCATTTTTGGAGTTTTGTGTGAAATGATCAATGTTTTGCTCTTGGCTTCATTCTCTTTTGTGTTTTTTCATTGAAGACAAATTAAATGAAGATAATAATACCAAAGAATTTGTGATTGCAATCATTTTCAGGAAGAAACTGAGTATTATCTGACAGAATTGCAGGGGTGTCAATACTTTTGGCCACAACTGTACACTGCTAAACTGATATTAATAATAAAGGGATGGTTTAAAATAAAAAAATCATTAATTCTCACCTTCCGACGACCACAAGTTTCCCACACTGAATCTCCCGGCCATTCAAGGACCTTGCATGATGTCACTGGGAAAGGGCGGGGCAACCCGATCACATGACCACATCATCGCAGGTTTTAATTGGTACTCATGCAGTCATATGATCGTGTTGCCCGCCCCTCCCAGTGACATCATGCAAGGTCCTCAAATGTCGGGAGATTCAACATGGGACACTCAGTCGTCGGAAGCTGAGAATTTATGATTTTTTATTTTTAATCATCCCTTTATTTAATATAATTTTAGCAGTGTATATAGATACACTGCTAAAGTGATATTACACAGCGCTGACAGCACTTGTCACACAGCGCTGACAGCGGGCTCGGCTCCCGCTGCTCTTTCTGTGTCCAGATACTGGACCGGACACAGAAATAGCATCTGAAGGTGCTGATCCGAGCTGTCTATTCCTGTTAGTTTGGATCCTGCGAAAAACAGGATCCAAACAAACAGGACTAAAACGTATTGTGAAGCCAGCCTAAGAATGATCACTCCTCCATATCCTCCTTCCTGAAGATGGATGGAAACTTATTGTGAATCTTTCCCCAGAAAACAGCCTAAAGTTTAAATCAAAAGAAAAAAAAAACTTCCAGCGATGAAAAAAAAAAATGAAATATGGATAAAACTTCACGTTTGTTAAACTTTGTTAAAACATTATGTTCAATAACAGCAACACTACAAAAAAAACCCGAACCAACGCATTTCAGCATAAAGCCTTATTCATGGTTACATATCTAGATGTATTTTGCTGTTAAATAAACCCCATCTGGAGTCACATGAATATGTGATAAGCAATCACAATATTCTATCAATAATGCTACGTTAAAAACAAACAGCAAAATGATAGATGCAATTTTGCAATTTAGGAATACAGTAAAACGAGATCTTGTCTTCTTGTCTCACGTTGATTTCTGATGAAGTTCTGGTTTCTAATTTAAAAATCCAATATGATTCACTATTCAGGGTTTTTCTCCTGAAATCTCAGCCTCTAATGGATTTATAAACCTTTTGTCACGCTTGAGAGGTGAGGAAATCAGGTGACTGGATGGTGTGATGGGAGAAGGGATTCAGGGGGAGCTAATGTGACCCTGGAACTGGGGGTCCCTGGTTTGCCCTGATCTCAGAGGTACCTCTGATGGTGAGGAGGTCTGAGTCGCCACCCTTTCACCTTAAGCTCCTGATTATTCCTAGACTGAGTGCCACCAAGCTCCACCCACGGATCAGGAACCACAGCTACCCCCAAGGCAAGGGAACTCCTGGAAGGACTTCAGCCCAGCAGCAAAGAAACGTCACAGTACAGGGACCAAGAGTAAATAACTAACAAAGGCATCTGACAGGGGAGATGAAAGGCTATTTAAAGGCCAGGGGGAGGGATTGCAAGTGAGTCACACCCAAGCCTCACATCAACTAGCAGCTGAGCAAGACCTTCACACCCTAACCTCACTCAGCTCCTGAAGAAATGCAAAATAAAGACACACAGCAGCATCCAACAACGTCAGAGCAATCTAAGTGCGTGACACAGCTACTCCCAAGGCAAGGGAACTCCTGTAAGGACTTCAGCCCAGCAGCAAAGCAACTTCACAACACACACAACAGCATCCAACAAAGTCAGCGCAATCTAAGCGTGTGACACCTTTCAATACCAGCAAATTTCAATGCTGAAACATCTCATTTTTGCATAAGTGAAAAATGTGCAGTTTTCCCACTATACTGTGTGTCCTGTCTTATTGATAATTAACTCTGGATCATATATGGTCAGTCAGTTATATCCTGAGTTGTTCTTGTTCCCACTTACATCTTGTCCTAGTGGGTGGGGTTCCTGGAACAGCACACAGTGCATTGGATGATACTTGATTCTCACACAGTTTGGGTACTGTTGGGATAACCACCATTAGAGGATAGATGGGCAATTACATTGCCTGAACAGCTCCCAAAGCATGTTTCACTGACTTAGTGTGTAATTGACCTACCAGATTGGTATAGTAAACTATGTGCACTATTTGGTAAGGTACAGTTTGGTGGCCCCCCTCCTCCCTTTTGGAGGTAGGGGCTTGTTTTTGTGGGTTCGTTTTCTGTGTACCATTCGTCTAATTCAAAAATATTATGTTATCTTAATAAAGCTTTTTTGGCATGATATTTGAAATTTTGTGTATCATTTTCTCTGACTTTGTCAGGTGTGTATACTACGGTAGATAGATTCCAACCTGGACATGTTAGTATCTGTTAGTATCTGGGATATCTTCTGGCATTTGGGTTTTCTTCCTGAGCAGCTCTTGTGTTTTTCATTTAGCGTTTTTGTGTTTTTTTTTCTTTATTCCAGAAGGGTGATCTCCCATAGAGTCCAATGAAAGATCTGACAAAGGCGGCCGTCACACGGTTCTATATTGCTAACGATATCGTTTAAGCAATCTCCTTTTTGATCGCTTAAGCGATATCGTTTGTGTGTCACTGCGTGCAATCAAGCGATTTTACAATGTAAAATCGCTTGATCGTGACATTGCAGATATGGGAGCCGGAGCTCATATCAAGCGATAAATGCTTGTTCAATCTGCTTCATCGTGGTGTGTGACACCACGATGATCCATCTCCCAGCGGCAGAGCCTATGCTGGGAGATGGTATCTATGGTAAACGTCAGGTTACTAAGCGTCGCGCGGCGCCTAGTTACCCGATGTGTACCATAGTTACCAGCGATCTCGCTGGTCCACATCGCTGGTGAGTCTGTCTGTGTGACATCTCACCAGCGATGTGAGCGATATTGTTAGCGATCGCGCGTGCATGTGATCGCTCACAATATCGCTCACGATATTGTAGCGTGTGACGGCCGCCAAAGCATCAAATGTGCCTTTATGAGAAGATCCTGAATAGAAATTTAAACTGGCGTTTCCTGTGCTTTTTGTAAAAGATTGTATCTCTCTTATTCTTTAATATGAAACCAAGACATCTGTTTAATCTCCATGTGTATATCATTTTTTAGAAGTCTCTCCGGAATTTTCATCTTTTTAGATCTGTGATGATCTTTTCCATTTTTCCACATTGCACAACATTTTATTCTTTAGATTACTGTAGATAAATCTGGTGTGTCCACATGGGTATCTAGCAAGGTACAGATTTCTTTCATCTCATTTCTCATCTTCAATATTTCAGCTTCTTGCTGTTTAACTATTAATATCATAAGCTTTAATGAGTGTGAAGTTAAGATATGATTACATTCCTTTTGAAAGATGTCAGAATACATATACACATTGTTTTTTACATCATCAGTCCTCTTGGAATCATATTTTTTAAAATGTACAATTTAAGAGATAGAGTTGAATCAAATTTTAGTTTCTTTGCTAATTTTGTATTTTACTTGCTTCAACAAGTCTTTCAAATCGTTGGTAGCAGTGTGACCAGTGGTATATGCAGTATTATCCAATATCATGAAATCAATTGGTTTCTAAATCATCCATCCTTGATATAAAGGTACACTATAGTATATGAAATATTTGGGTTCAGGAACAAGACAAAACCTTCATACACTGATGAGCAAAAAGGTAGCAATGTTTTGAAATTTTGACTTTCAGCCTCCATATATAGATTTTTTAGGAGCAAATCAGTAAAAATGCAGTGGCATGATGAGTGGTGAGAATCTGCGTAACTATTCATTGTTATGGTCACGTAGCAACTCACATTGCATGAACAATAATGTATGTGGTAAAAACTAGAATACAAGTATAGAATAATCACAGTCAGTACTGGGTGCATTAAAGAAACTAGCACTAAACAGTGATAACACAGGTTGCAATCAACATGAGTAACTAGGGTAAAGGTCACTGCAGACAGGCTCTTTCTATACAGAATGCGTCTTTCTATCGGCATACAGTTCAAAAGGCATTAACTCATATAGTGTATTTCAGAACACAATACACTTCACTTTACAGTATTCAATACAGAAATACCTTTATCTACATACAATGCAAACATGCTAGCATGAAGAATTACAGGGTATAACACATGTCCTATCACACAGTTCTCTCTGTACTAATAGTTGGATTATATTGCTCTTGCTGGAATCATCTGACGAGAGGAAAGTTGTAGGGAATGGAGAGCCAGAAACACACATCTTATCTTCTCACTGAAGAACTGGTAAACTGACAAGGATCTCTTTCTCCCGGAGGAAGAAGGGGGGGGGGGTAGTCCCCTGGCACACACTATTCTTAAAGGGGACAGACTAAGAGCTCATGTTTAACATCTAAACAACATACACAGGCAACTAATGACCTCTATAGGTCATAACTAGTATAACTTTATGAATATTTTCTTAGCTGTTCATGAATGGGCAGAACTAGCTATAACTCATAATGTGACACTGGTCAAAATTGTAAAATTTGGTCTGGTCATTAAGTTGGAAATTGGGGTTAAACACTAGGTCATTTTCTGATGGCATATTCCCTTTCAATGATTGCTCACTCTAGACCACCAAGTATATTAACATTAGACCATTCAATATCCTAGACCACTAGGTATATGGACATTATTCCCTTATTTTCCTTACACCACCAGCAAATTGGTTTCAGTTGAATAAATTGTTTAAAAATGGCGTAAGGCCCTTTAACTCTATTGTGACACATTTGTATTTCTTGATAGACTTGATATTTTGATAAAATATAGTGATATTAAATATCCTTTAGCATTTTTCCACTTGTAGCCTTTGTTCCCTGAATTTTGCCTCAATCACTTTGTTATTGATGATATAGTTGACATCAGTTGAAATATTTATGGCTGATTGTTGCCCTATAGGGGGCAGTATGGTGTTGTTGGAACCCACTTAGTTTACTAGTAAATTTCCGTATATTAGGATTTCTTTGTGTTCTGTGAAGAGTGAAGCATGTCTGTTTCATCTTCGTTCTTAAAAGACTGCTTTTGTCAGAAGTCCTGGGTCAAGGACACATCATTCCCATCTAAGCAGTTGCCATGCTCCATGAGGCGTAATGTGGTTTTACGTACCTTTCCTTTCCTGCTCCTGAAAAGTCAGGAAAAGCACATTACAAAATGATACATGACCGCCTGAAGCTATTTATGTAAAGCCGGAGCAGTGCACAGGACCGTGGTTAAAATGGCAGCAGGGTTTATAATGAGATACTTGTAGCAATGTGTGGATGACTCACAATTAAACACACTGGCAATGATGGGATTCATTGTGTGCCAGTTTCCTTATCCTTTTGGCTGCCGATCGTCACGTTTGGATATTCAAGTTGACGGTTTTAGAGAATGAATACTATCTGCCATTGAGCTGTGAAAATCCCAACCTAGTTGGTAACAAAAGAGCCAGACTGTAAACTTGGCTGAATGAATCTAACGGCTCTAAAAAACAAAAGAAGAAGAGAATTTCATTAAATTACGTATTCATATCCCAACTCTGTGGATGGCTCATAGTTGTGTCATATTGTCAGTCAATGTTTGAGTATTTGTCATATACAGAATCAACAAAATTGATATACAGTCATGGCCAAAAGTTTTGAGAATGATACAAATATTAATTTTAACAAAGTCTACTGCTTCAGTTTTTCTAATGGCAATTTGCATATACTCCAGAATGTCATAAAGAGTGATCAGCTTAACAGCAATTACTTGCAAAGTCAATATTTGCCTAGAAAATGAACTTTAACCCCCAAAACACATTTCAACATCATTGCAGTCCTGCCTTAAAAGGAGCAGCTAACATTATTTTAGTGATTGTTCCATTAACACAGGTGTGGGTGTTGATGAGGACAGGGCTGGCGATCAGTCATGATTAAGTAAGAATGACACCACTGGACACTTTAAAAGGAGGCTGGTGCTTGGTATCATTGTTTCTCTTCAGTTAACCATGGTTATCTCTAAAGAAACATGTGCAGCCATCATTGCACTGCACAAAAATGGCCTAACAGGGAAGAGTATCGCAGCTAGAAAGATTGCACCTCAGTCAACAATCTAGCGCATCATCAAGAACTTCAAGGAGAGAGCTTCCATTGTTGCCAAAAAGGCTCCGGGGCACCCAAAAAGGACCAGCAAGCTCCAGGACCGTATCTTAAAACTGTTGCAGCTGGGGATCGGACTACCAGCAGTGCCGAGCTTGCTCAGGAATGGCAGCAGGCTGGTGTAAGTGCTTCTGCATGCACTGTGAGGCGGAGACTCTTTGAGCAAGGCCTGGTTTCAAGGAGGGCAGCAAAGAAGCCACTTCTCTCCAGAAAAAACATCAGGGACCAACTGATATTGTGCAAAAGGTACAGGGAGTGGATGCTGAGGACTGGGGTTAAGTAATTTTCTCTGATGAATACCCTTTTCGATTGTTTGGGACATCTGGAAAACAGCTTATTCGGAGAAGAAGAGGTGAGCGTTACCACCAGTCTTGTCTCATGCCAACTGTAAAGCATCCTGAAACCATTCATGTGTGGGGTTGCTTTTCAGCCAAGGGAATTGGCTCACTCACAGTCTTGCCTAAAAACACAGCCATGAATAAAGAATGATACCAGAATGTCCTCCGAGAGCAACTTCTCCCAACCGTCCAAGAGCAGTTTGGCGCCCAACAATGCCTTTTCCAGCATGATGGCACCTTGCCATCATGCCATAAAGCAAAGGTGATAACTAAATGGCTCAGGGAACAAAACATAGAGACTTTGGGTCCATGGCCTGGAAACTCCCCAGATCTTAATCCCATTGAGAACTTGTGGTCAATCATCAAGAGACGGGTGGACAAACAAAAACCAACAAATTCTGGCAAAATGCAAGCATTGATTATGCAAGAATGGACTGCTATCAGTCAGGATTTGGTCCAGAAGTTGATTGAGAGCATGCAAGGAGAATTGCAGAGGTCCTGAAGAAGAAGGGTCAACACTGCAAATATTGACTTGCTGCATTAACTCATTCTAACTGTCAATATAACCTTTTGGTACTCATAATATGATTGCAATTATATTTCTGTATGTGATATAAACATCAGACAAACACAAATAAAAACCAGAGGGCAGCAGATCATGGAAAATATCATTTTGGTGTCATTCTCAAACTTTTTGGCCATGACTGTATATCTTTGCATTCCACATCAGTTATTAAAGAGGATTCCAGATGACTTTGATATTGAGGACCCTTCCTTAGGCTATTATTATTAATAACTAGATAAGTGCTTGATGCTACCGCATCGGGAGGCATTGCATCACTATGGGGTAGGCTCTGTGGTGCAGGGGGCGGTGGCTGTCTCCCTGTGTCTTCTCCCCTTGTCCGCTCTCTTTCTCTCCACTGTGTGTTATCTCTCTTCCCCTGTGCTGCGTTTCTCCCTCTGTGCTCTCTCCTTTGACCTGTTTCCCAACTGTGCGATGTCTTTCTCCTCTTGTGCACTTCCCCCCTATGTGCTGTCTTCCCCCGTGTGCTGTCTTCTCCCTTCATGTGCTCTCTGATTTAAGCTGTCTTCCCCCTCTATGCTCTCCCTCTTGTGTGCCCTTCTTTGCTCTTTCATTTGAGCTGTCTCCCCCCTGTGCACTCTCTCTCCCCCTTGGCACTCTCCCCTATGTGCTCCCCCCCTGCATTCATCCCTGTGCTCTCTCCACCTGAGTGCTTTCTTTCCCCCCGTGCTGCCTTCTCCCCTCGTGTGCACTCTTCTTTGAGTTGTCTCCTCCCTGTGCACTGTCTCTGCCCCCCTGTGCACGCTCTATCTTCAATCTGTGTGCTCTCCCCCTTGTATGCTCTCTCTCCCCCTGTGCTGTCTTTTCCCTTTGTGTGCTCTCGCAATTGAGATGTCTCCCCCTGTGTGCTTTCTCAGCCCCCCTGTGTGCTTGTCCCCTGAGCCGTCCCTCTGTGCGCTGTCTCTTTACCCCCTGTGCTGTTTTCTACCCTCTGTGCTCTCTCCTTTGAACTTTTGCCCCATGTGTGCTCTCCCCCCTGTGTACTGTCACTTTTCCCCCTGTGCTCTCATCTTCCCTTGTGTGCTCTTTCCTTTGAGCCCATGTGTCCAAAGATGGCGTAAGTACACATGCGCTCTCTGGGTCGCCCTGCCGCCATCTTTGTATATCCAGGTGTCCAAAGATGACAGCCACTGAATAAGCGCACATGCACGCGCCGGCTATACACATGCACACTTACTGAGGCATGTGATAGAAGGACAACCAGACACCGTAAGTGACAGATGTGACAGTGCAATTATATCTCTGTATATAATTATATATACATGTGTGCATATACCTGTGTGTGTACATGTGTATGTGTCTGTATACATGTGTCTGTGTACATATGTGCATATATGTGTGCGTATACCTGTGTGTGTGTTTGTGTACAAGTGTGTGTGTATACATGTATGTATACGTGTGTGCATTTGTGTCTTTATACAAGTGTGTGTGTCTGTATACATGTCTGCATGTACGTGTTGTGTGTGTATACATGTGTGTGTTTGTCATGTGTATGTGTCAGTATACATGTGTATCTATGTGTTTGTATGTGTGTGTACATGTGTGTGTCTGTACGTGTGTTTGTCTGTATACATGTGTGTATACATGTGTGTATACCTGTTTGTACATGTGTGTATACATGTATGTCTATGATGTGACTCGCAATGTCATATCATACACATATACACACGTACATACAACACAAACAAACAAATACATATATACACACCCACGTGTCGGGTCACGTCATACACATACTGTATATATACACATACACACACATATACACACGCGCCAGGTCACATCACACACAAACACATATATACACACATACACACGTGACAGGTCATGTGACGCACCGGGGACATACACATATAGACACATACAGACACAAACATATACACACATGGCCAATCACATGATGTACTACCTCCACATATACACACATATGCACATGTATATTCACGTGCGGTGGGGACACACACATATACACATACGGCTGCTCACATGATGTGTGCGGGGTCATAGACATATACACACACATGGGGTCACGTGATGCAGCGGGTCCACATATACACACACAGGCGGCGGATCAAGTGATGCAGTGGGGGACACGCAGATAACACATGCCGGGTCACGTGACATGGCAGGGACACACATACACATATACACACATGCACATTTACATGGCTGCCATTTTTGGACACTCGGGTATACAAAGATGGCAGTGGAGTGACACATTACACCGCCCCACTGCAAGAATACAGGATTACGTCGGAGGGGAATTTAGTGGGAGCTAATAAAGTGGATAATGAGGTGTCTGTCTATTTTGTTTGTAATAAAATATTTCTCTCTCTGTGTGTCTTTTTTTTCTTTCTACTGAAAGTATTGCTAATGGCCAGCTGTCATACTGACGGCTGCCATTAGCAATAGGGCTTGATGTCAACTGCCAAAAAAAGCTGACATCAACCCCTTAATTACCCAGTCTGCCCCCACTACACGGCAGCTGGAAGAGCAGGGTAACCACCAGTTTTGGTGTCTCTAATGGAGACGCCAAATCTGGGGCAGCTGCAATTTTCAGCGTGGGGGGCCCAGAACGCTTGGACCTTACCATGCTGAGAATTTCAGCCCCCGGCTGCCTGGGTTACCTTAGCTGGCAATACAAAATACAGCGAAGCCCATGACAATCTTTTTTTCAGTTATTTTATTTAGTTAAAAAAAAAAGGTCTCCATTGTATTTTTCATTGCCAGTGAAGGTAACACCAGGCAGTGGGGGACGGCAGCCAGTAGCTGCTTGGTTTACCTACGCTGGCAAGAGAAAAATACAACGAAGCCCTACAGAATTTTTAATCAGGAAATTAAACACTTTATCAATAAAAATAAACACAGAAACAGGTTTTTAAGTACAAATATATTTATTTATATACATTACAAACAGGGAGGAGAGAGCATAGGGGGAAGACAGGACAATGGAGAGCGCACATATGGAGACAAGATAGTGACATTGAATGCTATGTGGTTTGCAGTTACTTCATGGCAGTTAGTCAGGGCAGGAGTCAGGTAAGCCACTATCTAACTTTCTTTTCTTACTGTGTCCTTTACTTCAATGTCTATTGCTCTATGTGCCTTTGCCATTCACCTTTACCACCCCATCCCCCCTCCATCAACCCTCATCCACATAAGCCCCTTTCTCCTTCCCTCCACTTTACTGAGCTCCCATACTCTCTTGAACGTACTGAATAATCTCAGACCACCATATTCCAGTGAGTTGCATCAGAAACAAAGTCACAATTACAAAAAGGAGATTTTTGTTTACTCACTGTAAAATCCTTTTCTCTTAGCCTCTAATTGGGGACACAGGACCATGGGTGTTATGCTGCTGTCCACTAGGAGGTGCCACTAGGCAGAATCTGCAAAAGATCAACAGTGGCTCCTCCCCTGCAGTATACACCCCTGGACAGGCACTGTCCCAACCAGTTTTGTGCTAAAGCAGTAGGAGGAACACAGTGATAACATATGTAACCATGCCTTTAAGAAGGCAACTATGCACAAGCTCAAAAAACAATATGAGAACTCAAAGAAACGGCCCGAAATGAGCTGTGTCCCCCAATTAGAGGCTAAGGAAAAGGATTTTACGGTGAGTACACAAAAATCTCCTTTTCTCCTTCACCTCATTGGGGGACACAGGACCATTGGACGTCCCAAAGCAGTCCCTGGGTGGGAAAGGCAATGGAACACATATTGTGTAAAGACAGTATCCTACAGGTGGGCTACTGCCGCCTGCAGGACGCGTCTACCCAGGCTCGCGTGCGCTGAAGACTGGGTATGGACTCTGTAATGTTTTGTGAACGTGTGTAAGCCAGTCCAGGTGGCTGCTTTACACACTTGTTGTGCCGATGCCTGGTGCCGAATGGCCCAGTATGCCCCTACCGCACGGGAAGAGTGCACTCTGATACTGTCGGGGTCGTTGCGACAATACACTCCTTCACCAGTCACTCCAAATTAGACTATGAACATATGGTACCAGATAAGAGTAAATCAGACGGAGAATCTGGTTCAAACTTATAATATATTCATTGCTTTATTAAGCAATGGCAATGGTCTCAGCAACAACAACTTTATTTCCGGGTACACAGCATTTTATACTCTAGGGAATAGGCGTGAATTGGCCAGGACAAGGTGGGATTAGATGGGGGTTAGGTGGGGTTAGGCTAATATATCAATCCCTGTTAATAATAATTAGTCCTTATCTTCTCTGCTGAGTCCATCCTTCTTAACACGATGCCATCTCTGGGCTCCTGGCATGTAGGACATCTCAGGTTTCTCCTGATACTCCTTGACACAGGCATCCAAGGACAGCTTATCTTCTCAGTTCTCATCCATCCAAACACAACAGTATCTTCTTTTCAGCAGACAAATTTATCTATTGAATACTAGATTAAGGGAAAAACATTTTGTTTCTCATCTAGAACATTAATAAAAATATATAATATATAAAGAAAATATAAGTCAGTGGAAAAGTGTCCCCAACAATACCAGCCGAAAGTGCCGAGTCTTTGAGCCTATAGGCATCGTGAATGGTGGATCTGATCCATCTAGCATGTGTAGCTTTTGAGACTGGCAAGCCCTTGTGGCTGCCTTCCGGAATAAGGAAGAGAGAGTCCGACTTCCGAAAAGGCGCCGTTCTAGATAAATAGATACACAATGCCCTGACAAGGTCCAGCGTATGCAGAGCCTTCTCAACCCTATGAACCGGTGCCGGACAAAGGGATGACAAGGAAATTTCCTCGTTGATATGGAAAGTGGAGACCACCTTCAGGAGGAAAGAGGGGACCGTACGGAGAATGACCTTGTCCTTGTGAAAAACCAGGAATGGCAGCCTGCAGGAGAGCGCTGTGAGTTCAGACACTCTGCGAAGAGAGGTGATTGCCACCAGAAAAAACACTTTCTGGGATAGAAGGCAGAGTGAGATTTCCTTGAGGGGCTCAAAGAGTGATTCTTGTAATGCTGTCAACACCAAGTTAAGAACCCACACCTCCAGCGGTCGTCTGTAGGGGGGAACCAAGCAGGAAACCCCTTGAAGAAACGTCTTGACTTGCGGTTTTGTTGCGAGTCGTCGCTGAAAAAGAACTGAAAGAGCTGAGACTTGGCTCTTAAGATAGCCAAGGGACAGTCTGGCCTCCAGACCCGATTGCAGAAAACCAAGTACCCTAGGCAGGGAATAGGGTAATGGAGTCTGATCACAAGATGTGCACCAGGCAAAAAAGGATTTCCAAGTGCAGTAATAAATCCTAGCAGAGGCTGACTTTCTCGCATTGATCATGGTGCGAATGACGTCTTGTGAGAGCCCTGCTTGTGTCAGAATCCAGGTCTTAAGGGCCACGCCTTCAAATTCAGAGCTCCTGAATTCTGGTGGTAGAACGGGCCCTGAGACAGAAGGTCTGGACGATCTGGAAGGCGCCATGGGGCATCTGCTGTGAGTTGCACGATGTCGGCATACCATGTGCGTCTGGGCCAGTCTGGGGCAATAAGGATGACTGGGATCTCTTCCTGTCTGATTTTCTGCACAACTCTGGGGATTAGAGGTAGGGGTGGGAAGATGTATAGGAGTTGGATTTGAGTATAGTCCTGAACTAGGGAGTCCGCTCCTATGGATTGATGGTTGCGTGATCTGGCCATGAAGTTGGGAACCTTGGCATTGAGGTGTGATGCCATTAGATCCACATCCGGAGTCCACTAGTGATGACAAATTAGCTGAAAGACTTCGGGGTGCAGGGACCACTCTTCTGAGTCTATGCCTTGGCGACTAAGTAAGTCTGCTTCCCAGTTGTCTACTCCTGGGATGTGCACAGCAGACAGGGTAGATCCCGTTGATTCCGCCCAGTGAAGGATGTGTGTTACCTCTCGCATTGCCTGGGCACTGCGGGTTCCGCCCTGGTGATTACACCCATGGTCCTGTGTCCCCCAATGAGGCAAAGGAGAAAACTATTTGCCTTTTCTCTTTTTACTGCTGCTCCTGTCAGGTGATATCTCGCCAAATCCTGATCCACCCTCCACCAACTTCAACCCCTCGCTCATCACACATAAAAACCATGCTAACTTTATTAACATTACCTGCACACCTTCATCTCCCTCTTTTAATTGCGCTCTCTGGAATCCGCGGTCTGTATGCAACAAGCTTCCCTTCATCCACAACTACTTTCTCACTAACTCTGTTAACCTCCTGGCTCTCACAGAAATCTGGATCCAGGATTCATACACCATGTCCCCTGCCACTATTTCTTATGACATCTTACATTTCTCTCATTCCCTGAGACCTAGGAACAGACATGGTAGTGGAGTTAGCTTCCTCCTGTCCCCACAATGTACTTTCCAGGTCATCCCACCAGCCTCATCACTCTCATTCACCTTTTTTGAGGTCCACACAATTAGATTCTTTCATTCCATCCCCTCAGAGTAGCGGTGTATACCCCCCCCCCCAGGGTCACCCACCCAGTTCATCGACCATTTCTCCCCGTGGCTGCCGCATTTCATATCCTCAGAATTACCAACCTTTATTCTGGGAGACTTCAACATCCCCATAAACAGCCCCATCTCCCCATCTGCTTCCCAGCTCCTATCTCAAACCACATCTCTTGGCCTCTCACAGCTCTCAACCTCAGAGACACACAAGGTAACACGCTTGACCGGATCTTTGTCCGGCTCTGCTCAACCTCCTCCTTAGATAATTCACCTCTTCCCCTCTCTGACCACAACATTCTCTCCTTCACTCTCACAAACACTCGCCTACCCCACCACAGTCCGACCTATCACACATTCAGAAATCTACAAGCCATTAACCCTCATACATTCACAGAGTCTCTACACTCATCACTTTACCCAAACTCCTCATCTCCTGTCCTGATCTGGCAGTCAATCACTTAAATGACTCTCTAGGAAGCTCCATGGACCAAGTAGCGCCTCTCACCCTCAGAACCTCCAAACACAGAGTGAAACAGCCCTGGCTCACATCACAAACTTGATTCCCCCAGCGATGCTCTATGAGTGCTGAACATCTATGGAGGAAAACCTACACTCCAGAAAACTTCATTCACTATAAATTTATACTGAGAACTTACAACTCTGCTCTTCACCTCACCAAACAGACCTACTTCACCACCTTGATCTCCTCACTATCCAAAAATCTAAAACAAATCTTTGACACCTTTTACTCTCTCCTCAGTCCTAAAGTGCAGGTGTGGCGCCTCTGCCATGGCCCTCCCACGACAAGGGGCCGAGGCACGCCCCTGGTCCAACACATTGTCCTTTACATTGCTGGACTCGCCATCTTGGCCCAGTAGAAATGGCGGAAAAAGTTAATTAGTGCCGTATATAGACAGAGTTCCAGGATGGCCACTAAAGTTCCATAAGGCGCATAGTACCCGTTAGATACGGGTCGGTTCGAATCCTGTTTGTGACGCCAAGTTGACTCACCCAGGCCAGGGGACTCAGATCTCAGGCACAGGCTGGGGGTCACGGATGGCGGTGCCTTAGGCTGTGGCCCTGGTGTTCAATGAAAAAGGGAAAAATAAAAGAAAAATAAAATAAAATTGTTTGTGACGCCACCTGTAGGTCCTGGTGATGGCACCGGCACTGCAGGAACCTCCGGGGTGATGGGCGCCATCAAGATAGAGTAGCTCCCTACAGGAGGAGCAGGATCCCCTGGGTGTTGAAAGTAGTAATGGATGGTGGAGTACGGCAGCACAGTCACTGTGGAACAAGGCAGGTAAATCACAGTTCAAGGAAGAAATCACTGACACGTTGCTCACTCTGAACAAGTATTTTACTCTGGTATTCTGCAGGGTTACAGGGTAATACAGTTCTCTTTGCAGAGTGGTGGACCGGGTGGTTCTGGCAATGAGCAGCATCACTCTGAAGCTCCACTGATGTTCCTTCTCTATCACGCTCACTGTCCTTTCCTCTGCTGCCCTGCACGGATCCCGCTTGTTAGACCAGGCCCTTTGAGATATATGAGATCCCCTTATCTCTCCAAGGAAACTCCAACTCTGTTTAGCGCTTCTGGTGAGGACCGTGCTGGTTGTAGGGCGGTTGGGTCGTGCTCCTATAAAGTCATCGACCACTCCGGGTTTGTGGTTCAGTGTTGTAGCCGGCTGGCCCACTTCGGAGCCAGTACTACGGGTTTGGACTGGGCTAGGGAATTCGGTTTCCAGTTCTCTTCTTGGCCTCTTTCTCTTCTGGGTCATCAGGTTGAGGTGCCCTCCCCGTTACCTTCTCTCTGCTGTTCTGTAGCTCTCCAACTCTACTTCATATGCAGCTTCTCCTTCTAACTCCTTCTTCTGAACTCCACTGCGACTACGACTAACTCTTGCTTCACTAACTCTTGTTCTGCTCTCCCCACTGCTTTATTACCTAGCCTCTCCTCCCACCAGGACCGGTTACCCTAGTAACGGGTGTCTAATTGGTACTCTAACAGTAGATGTTTGCATGTGGTGCTGGAGCGTCAGGCTTATTCTACCCATTACCAAAACAAAGCATACTGCTCCTTCAGTCAGGGGTGTAGTACCCTTTTGTGATGCACTCTTAGTGGGGCGCCACACAGGCCTCTATTACTGACCTCTGTGCTGATGATCTGGCTTCTTTCTTCACCGAGAAAATAGAAAACATCCGTCAGGAAATCAACTCCCAACCTCAAATCGCTGTTACCCCTACCTTTCCCCACATTTCCTCTGCCTCACTCTCCACTTTTGACCCAGTCACAGAAAAAGAAGTCTCCAGGCTCCTCTCGTCCCACCACATGCACTGCTTACCCCATCCCCTCACACCTATTCCAGTCTTTCTCTCCGGTGGTCACCATTCACCTAACCAAAATCTTCAATCTCTCCCTCTCTTCTGGCATCTTCCCCTCCTCCTTCAAACACTCTATCATCACTCCATTACTAAAGAAAACTTCTCTTGACCCATGCTGCACAAACAACTACAGACCAGTCTCCAATCTCCCCTTCATCTCTAAACTCTGGGAGCGCCTGGTCTACTCCTGTCTAACTCTTTACCTCTCCACTCACTCTCTTCTAAACCCATTGCAGTCTGGTTTCTGCCCCTTACATTCTACAGAAACTGCCCTCACCAAAGTGACCAATGACCTTCTGACAACAAAACGTAATGGTGACCAGTCTCTGCTTATTCATCTTGATCTCTCTGCAGCCTTTGACACTGTTAAACACCATCTTTTACTCTCCATGCTGCACTCCATCGACATCAAGGACACGGCTTTCTCCTGGTTCTCTTCCTTTCTTTCTCACCGCTCTTTCAGTGTATCATTTGCTGGCTCCACTTCCTCATCTCTACCTCTCACTATTGGGGTCCCTCAGGGTTCAGTCCTTGGACCTCTTCTCTTCTCTCTGTAGACGGCCCCGATTGGACAGACCATCAGCAGATTTGGCTTTCGGTACCATCTTTATGCTGATGACACACAACTATACACTTCTTCCTCTGACCTTACTCTCGCTCTAATAAAGAACACCAATGACTGTCTAACCGCAGTTTCCAATATCATGTCCTTTCTCTATGTGAAACTAAACCTTTCCAAAACTGAACTTCTTTTATTCCTGACCTCCACTAACCTCCCTAAACATGACATCTCTCTCAGTGTGCGGCACCACGATAACGCCTAATCAGCACGCTCAGTCTGGGTATTATGTTTGACTCTGATCTTTCTTTCACCCCATATATACAATCTCTCGCCCGCTCTTGCCGCTTGCACCTGAAGAATATCTCTACCTCACCTTGGAAACCTTAAAAACCCTCACTGTGGCCCTGATTCACTCCCGCCTTGACTATTGTAATTCTCTTTTAATTGGCCTCCCCTGCACTATACTCTCCCCTCTCCAGTACATCCTTAATGCATCAGCCAGGATCACCTATCTAGCTAACCATTACTCAGATGCTTCTGCTCTATGCCAGTCATATAGGATCCAATTCAAACTGCTTATTCTCACCACAAAGCTCTTCACAGTTCAGCACCCCCCTACATCTCCTCCCTCATCTCTATCTGTTACCCCACCTTTTCTCTTCACTCTGGAAGTGACTTTAGACTCACTTCTACATTAATCCGAACCTCCCACTCCCGGCTTTAAGACTTCTCCCGGACTGCACCCCAAATGCTTTACCCCAAGAAATTAGGTGTATCCATAACTTACATAGTTTCAGACGATCCCTAAAAACACATCTCTTCAGGGCGGCCTATCATGATCCCTAGTCAAAGTCATCTAGACATAGCCTATCCGCTCCACGAGCCTCAAGTGGATCACAAATAATGGTTGGTGGCCACGTATACTGCTCCTATCTGTTCCCCATCTCCTCAAGTTGACTATACTATCATTGTAAATAAACACCTGTACCTTGTGTCACCCCCACCTCATTGTCAGCTCTTATGAGCAAGGCTGTCATTATTTTGCTCTAATTATTGTATTGTGTTATGCTTTGTATTGTATTGTTTTTTGTATTGTATTATATTGTATTTTCTGATAACTGTTACTTATGATTGTTTAAATATGAACCTCTGAATTGTGAAGCGCTGTGGAATATATTGGCACTATAAAAATAAAGATAATAATAATAATAATAATAATTATAATTATTAAGACAGCATAAGGGGGAGAGAGACAGAACAATGGAGAGAGCACATGAGGACAGAAGACAGCACAGGGGGGAGAGCCCATATAGGGAGACAATTCAAGGGAGAGAGCACACGAGGGGAAAGTGCAGAGGAGGAAGACAGCTCAAGGGACACAACACATGGGGCAAGAGAGAACACCCAATCAGAGACTGCACAGCGGGGAAAGAGATGACCACAGAGCCCGCCCCTATTGTGCACTCACCACCTTCCTGATGCGATAGCATTGGGCCTCCACTTAGTAAGTAGATAAGTGTGGTTAAAGGGGAACTCCAGGAAGAGAAAATTATTTGTACTTTCCCTGCTCTCCTACATGATGAAGGTGAGCTGTCCAGTATAGTTCTAGGATGTTTAAACATCAATAAAATCATATCCGCTCCTCAGCACTCTCCCCTCCTTCAGGGGCAGAAGGTCACAGAGCAGATTCAGCATCATGCTGCTGCAGAGAGCAGTTGGGTGTGCCTGCCGTGGTCTCCATGCTCATCCTACATTTCAGCTACTTCTTACTAGCTAGTGTAATGAATATATGCCTGCTGTATGTATAGCACGACTCTCCAGAGCTGAGAGTACAGTGTGTATGTTTGAGCAGCTGTCATTGTTAGCTCAGGAGAGTCATGCAATACATACAGCAGGTAAGTAGAGTGGGGGCTGGTATGTAGTGAGAGCATCAGAGCCGGTGGCCATGCCCCCCCCTACACCTCCTGCTCTCTGCAGCAGCATGATGGTGATTCTGCTCTGTGATCTACTGTCCCCTTAGGGAGAGGTGAGTGCTGAGGAGCATATATGATATTATTAATATATAAATGATCTATACAGGGGCGGACCCAGACTGTAGTGGGCCCTGGTGCAAGAAATTTTTCGGGCCCCCCCCCCCCGCATAGTGGCGACAAAGTAACGTAAACATCACAGTTTCCCTCCCCACCAGGCACCAGACCAAAGCCCTGCTTCGGGGCTCTTACCTGGCTGGAGCCCCCCTCAGTATCTTCAATCAGCTTGCTGGAGCGGGTGTGTTGCCTGCCTCCACGGAAGAGCCGGAAGAGGAAGTGCAGCAGCACCGACCCTCCCAGCCCCCTGTGCCTCAATGCTGCTGCTCCACCAGCAATCCCCCCTCCCTCCCCCCCTTCGTGCTACTGTACAGTACTAGCAGCGCCGCCCGCAGCCAGCACTTCACCCCCGGGACCGACTCAATGTAAGAGCCTCAGCCGCGGGTGTGCAGCGCGACGCTGCTGGCACAGCAGTGCCGCGGGTGCGCAGCGCTGCTGACACCCGACCGGGTGCGCAGCGCTGCTAACACCCGACAGCACCCGGTCCCCGACAGCACCCCCCCCCCCCGGGACGGACACACATGAAGAGCTTCTGTATGTCGGGGGAAACGGACCTACCGCTGGAGCCTCAGGGGCCCCCTAGGTGGCCTGGGCCCTGGTGCAACTGCACCAGTTGCACCACGGTAGTTCCGCCCCTGGATCTATAGATCCTAGAACCTGTAGTGGACAGATATGCTTCATCATTTAGGAGGGCAGTACGAAAAATGTTCTCTCTCCCCAGAGTCCCTCTTTAAAACCCATAACATCCCACAGAACAATAGAGATCTGTATATTTTGTAGTGGCTGTGACTAGTATAATTCACTGTAAAAACATTTTTGTTCTACCCCCTCCACCAGACCTACTGTCCCCTTTACCGTATACACAGTATATTTTAAGTCAGCGAAAGCCAGGTTCTATTTCTCTGTGTACTCGTCTGTCACTGTTTGTTCATTTTAATTTATAAATGTCACCAGTACTGAGAGTGGTGGCTGTAAACACGCCCCAGCACTGACGGCAGACTCTGCAGTAAATCAGTGCTGTGAGCGGTGATTGTTGCTGGAGGCACGCCTGTATGACTGAAAGCTGTTGGGTCCCGGAAGAAATAAAGTTCCTTTTCTTACTGGTGCTGTACTTTAAAGGGTTGTCCACTATTCGGATAACCCATACTCAATTCTTGTTAACATAATTATGTGAAGTCACACAGTTTCCTGATTCTGGGAGAAAAAGTTGCAACACCGCTGGAACAACACCGCCCCAGAGGTGAGTATAAATGTTATTATTTTAAATAAGGGAAACATATGGATTAAGAAGGGGGTTGTCAAATTGGTGGCCAACCACTGTAAGTAAGGCAGCTGGGTACCTTTCTAATACTATTATCTTCAGATTAACCAAATATCTGCATATTATTAGTGTAATTCATTTAAAGGGCACTCTGGGAAGATAAAACATTTTGTAAAGCCACTGCACACCTATACTATAATGTGAAAGGGTTGGACCCATTGAAGCACATCCAGTGCGAAACGGAGCGCCCGTCGTCCACGTCCGCACCCCCTCCCTCCACCTCTGTCTGTAACCTGTAAAATGCACGGATGAAATAAAGAAGCTGCAAATACAACCATACAAGCGGTGAGTGCCGTCTCTTACCTTCTTATCTATTATATGAACTGCCTGTAACACTTGTATAATGTTTAGAACTCATATAAATCACTTATTCACTAACTGTTCCTTATTTGTCAACCCTCCTGTATGCATCACAAAAGATCCTATTGTAACAGTCTCTGATGAGAGGAGGTGTGGTCATGCACCCAACCCCCTGCTCCTGCTACCGACTAAGTGTAGGACCTTTTTTAATGTCATGCCCACGTGATTGAAAGAGGAAGAATCTGTTATCGGGGATGAGCTGAAACTGACTGCAGAGGAAGGGGGAGAGCTACACAATCAAGTGTGATGTATTGTCCCATACGTCACACCTATGTGATTGAATGAGGACCGGTCGCCACTAGAAATGGCAGCAACCGGGAATGGTCATTTCAGTCACCCCAAACACACACCCAACACACTCTGATCCCAAGAGTAGGGACTCTATGCCCAGAATCGGGATGGCGGGAGGAGACAAGTGGAGGGTGGGAAAGTTGGAC
>JARQOC010000002.1:150351281-150445772 GCA_033576535.1 Allobates femoralis | reverse complement strand
GTCTCCCAGGACGAGCACCTTGTTCTGAGGACTGATTTTGTCCTTTACGTGGTGCTCGCTGCTTCTATTACGGCTTGCTGGGAGCGGTGTTCTGTTAACTTGGCGATCACTTGCTTTGGTCTGTGCTGTAGGAGAGCGGTGGTGATTGGCTCCGAGACTTGCTTTCGGTCAGACATCAGGCGTTTGCAGAATGGAGCAGTGGCCCCAGGAATACCCGCAATCGGTTTCTATGTGGATGCTGCTTTAGGTGTCAGTGAGTTTTCCCTCTCTTTTCACAGGTTTTTTATCTGTATTTATATGCCCTGTTTATGTGTATATGACGTGTTGTTAATTGTTATTAAAGTTGCCCACTTCAAACATGGAGTCGGCTGGCGGAAGTGGGGCGGGTCGCCACATGTATTTAACATGGTGACCCGCTCACCTCCACATATTCGGACCCGTAGAAGCGACACGTGTCATGAAATGGCGTCGTAGTCCGTTGGCCCTTTGTGCCCCCTCCCTGCACCCTGTTTGTCTTTGAATTCAAGGAATAAAGGACCGTCTTGTCTACTCCGGTGAGTGCCGCCTCTCTTTTTATACTATTATCTTCATTTAATTTGTCTTCAATGAAAAAACACAAAAGAGAATGAAGCAAAAAGCAAAACATTGATCATTTCACACAAAACTCCAAAAATTGGCCAGACAAAAGTATTGGCGCCCTCAGCCTAATACTTGCTTGCACAACCTTTAGCCAAAATAACTGCGATCAACCGCTTCCGGTAACGATCAGTGAGTTTCTTACAATGCTCTGCTGGAATTTTAGACCATTCTTCTTTGGCAAACTGCTCCAGGTCCCTCATATTTGAAAGGTGCCTTCTCCAAACTGCCTTTTTTAGATCTCTCCACAGGTGTTCTATGGGATTCAGGTCTGGACTCATTGCTGGCCACCTTAGAAGTCTCCAGTGCTTTCTCTCAAACCATTTTCTAGTGCTTTTTGAAGTGTGTTTTGAGTCATTGTCCTGCTGGAAGACCCATGACCTCTGAGGGAGATTTCTCACACTGGGCCCTACATTATGCTGCAAAATTTGTTATTAGTCTTCAGACTTCATAATGCCATGCACACGGTCAAGCAGTCCAGTGCCAGAGGCAGCAAAGCAACCCCAAAACATCAGGGAACCTCCGCCATGATTGACTGTAGGGTCCGTGTTCTTTTCTTTGAATGCCTCTTTTTTTCTCCTGTAAACTCTATGTTGATGCCTTTGCCCAAAAAGAGAGAACATTCTTCCAAAACATTTTAGGCTTTCTCAGGTAAGTTTTGGCAAACTCCAGCCTGGCTTTTTTATGTCTCCGGGTAAGAAGTGGGGTCTTCCTGGGTCTCCTACCATACAGTCCCTTTTCATTCAGACGCCGATGGATAGTACGGGTTGACACTGTTGTACCCTCGGACTGCAGGGCAGCTTGAAATTGTTTGGATGTTAGTCAAGGTTTCTCAAGTCCTCACACAGTTCTTTGGTCTTCTTTCTTTTCTCCATGCTCAATGTGGTACACACAAGGACACAGGACAGAGGTTAAGTCAACTTTAATCCATGTCAACTGGCTGCAAGTGTGATTTAGTTATTGCCAACACCTGTTAGGTGCCACAGGTAAGTTACAGGTGCTGTTAATTACACAAATTAGAGAAACATCACATGATTTTTCTAACAGTGCCAATACTTTTGTCCACCCCTTTTTTATGTTTGGTGTGGAACAATATCCAATTTGGCTTTAGGACAATTCTTTTTTTGTTTTTTTCATTGAAGACAAATTAAATGAAGATAATAATACCAAAGAATTTGTGATTGCAATCATTTTCAGGAAGAAACTGAGTATTATCTGACAGAATTGCAGGGGTGTCAATACTTTTGGCCAACACTGTAGCTGTTTATAGAACTGCTCATATGAAAGCTGAAGTGCATCTTATTAGTAGCAGTTATTACTTATACTGTGATACAGGAGTCCATTTAGGAATATATTAAGTATAAAAAATTCTCTTGAACTTAGAAAACCTTTCACGAGGTCAAATACAATTTCAGTACTTTCCCTATGCCGTCTACAGCACACAGTCATCTGTCATCACCCATTACCGGCTTTACAGGCTCTCTCCTTGGTAATTGCATTACCGTACTATTTTCTCTAGAAATTGTCTGTAGGTGTGGAATTTGATGTTAAAAACTAATGTGGTTATACAGCAATCAAAAAGAGAGCTGAAAAGTAACTCAGAAATAGAATACAATGTAAAAAATTACATTATGGCTATGCATATGCTAGTAAATATGGCATATTTATAAACCTATATGATGTGTAATACATTGTTTCTATTTATACTATCTGATAACAAGACAGTGACTTCTTAGCCTAAGCTTCTTTGTATATAATCATAGGGAATTACATAACCAGCAATTCCTTAAGGGGAATCTGTCAGGAGGATTTTGCTGTGTAATCTGAGAGTACCACAATGCAGGAGCAGAGTTCTTGAATTTAGGGTGTGTGTTGCTGTTTCAATACAATCAGCGTTTTATCAGCAGGAGATTATTACTATAGGACAATTGGAATGTGCAGGGTAGTCCAGCCACGCTCCCCACCACGGATTAGCAACTATTTGTAACTATACAATGTACTCAAAAAGCTTGTGCTATGAGAGTGTTATACAGCGCTCAAAAATTGCCCTGTGCCCTGCTAGAACTTCTGCAGAGAGAACTATGATTCTATAATAACTGTTGCACCCAGTATACTAAGTGGTAGATGAGGTGTGGACAAGTGAAATTGAAATCTTTGTCCTTACCTCATGGTGCTGTCCAATTACATAGCAAAAACTTGCTGAAAGATTCCCTTTATACAGTGCTATTATTTTAACCCCTTCCCGACCCTTGATGTAATACAACGGTGCGGCACTCACATCAAACACCCGACATCTCAGCTGATCTCATCAGTTGAGATGTCAGGCTTATAGCACCGATCAGATACGGGATCCAATCGTTGCTGTTAGCCCCTCGGATCCCGCTATCATTCACTGACAGCAAGATCCAAAACCGCCGTGACGGGGATCGCGCTGTTCCTCACCTGCAGCGGAGGTCCTGCGATAATATCACGAGATCTCCGGTGCTCACATGATAGCTCGTGGTCCTGCTGAGATCCCGGCAGCTATCACTGATCACTTCCTGTGAGTGGTTGGCAAGCGCTGCCAACCACTCACAGTGCGCATTTGTGACACGTCCTGAGGTGCTGCAGCTCATTGGGATCTGTCACAGTCAATCAGACCCTGTAGCACTATGGCGCCCTACTGTAAAATAAATAATGAATGTAAAAATTAAGTTTATAAAAATCTGGAAAAAAAAACGCAACAGTTCAAATCAACCACTTTTCCCCCATTCAAAATAAAAGTATTAAAATTTCTTTAAAAATACACATATTTGGTATCACCACGTAAAGAAATGCCCAATCTATCAAGATATAAAATCAGTTAATGAGAGCTGCAAACTGTGTGACAGAAACAAAGGTCCAAACACCAAAATTAAGTTTTTTGGTCGCTGCAACATTGCTATAAAATGCAATAACGGGCAATCAAAACAGCGCATCTACCCAAAATTGGTATCATTAGAAATGTCAGCTCAAGACACAAAAAATAAGCCATCACACAGCCTCAGATCCCGAAAAATGAGGACTCTACGGGTCGCAGAACATGGCACAAAAAGTGCAATTCTTTTTTTGTTTCAAACGTGTGAATTTTTTTTCACCACTTACATACCAGTAAAAGTATACATGCTTGGTATCTACGAACTCGTACCAACCTGAGGCATCAAACCATTATGTCAGTTTTACCATATAGTGAACATGGTCACTAAAATACCCAAAAAACAAACGTTTAATTGCACATTTTTTGTAATTTCACTGCACTTTTTTTCCCATTTCTCTGTACACTATATGGCTATATGGTAAAATAAATTATTCTATCTGAAAGTACAACTCGTCCCACAAAAAATAAGCCATCATATGTCTATATTGCCAAAAAATAAAAACGTTATGTCTCTTGCAAGCAGCGGAGCAAAAAGCGAAAATTAAAAACGAAAAATTGCCGGGTGGTGAAGGGGTTAATGACCCCCATATTTTGCATAGTTGTATTATTTGGGCATATATGCAAAAGTAGGATGATAGGGGGAAGGGATTTTGTAGCTCACCAGTTTCCACCCTTGGACTCTCAGGCATCCGGTGCAGTGGTTGGCGTCCACCCAGATAGTAGCAATGAAAAAGGGATCCGGGGCCACTCCACTTCAGTTAAAATATCAAGACCTTTATTTGGAGTTTTAGTCCCATAAAGGGGTTACATGTGTATATGTTTTTATAGGACTAAAACTCCAAATAAAGGTCTTGATATTTTAACTGAAGAGGAATGGCATCGGATCCCTTTTTCATTGCTATTATTTGGGCATGTATGGGGTTATTAATTATCTACTTTACATCAATAAAACAGCCCAACAGCAAAAAAAATCTTGGTGTCCTGTTTTTTCAGCATGTTTTGGGGTCATTTGGGGCACCAATTTAGAAAATTACATTGGATAGATTGCATCAGCTTTCAAAATGACTCCACAAGGTATCATTGCTTATTTCTGTTATTTTACGGACTGTAAGGGTGCCGTCACACGCATCAATTTACTGAACGATATTGTTAGCGATCACATGCCCGCGCGATCGCTAACAATAACATTCACATCGTTGGTGAGCTGTCACACAGGCAGACTCACCAACAATGTGGACCAGCGAGAACGCTGGTAACCATCGTACACATCGGGTTACTAGGCGCCGTGCGCTGCTTAGTAACCCGATGTTTACCATGGATATGAGCTCCCAGTATAGGCTGCAAGGCGCTGGGAGCTCGTTCATCGTTGCTCTGCCGGTGTCACATGCAGCGATGCTGCGTGTCCACCGGCCGACCAACGACAGATTTGTGAACATTTTCACAAATCTGCAATCAAACAATCAAACGATTTTTCAAAGAAAAATCGTTTGATTACACGTAGCGACGCACAAACGATATCCCTTAAGCGATCAAAAAAGCAGATCACTTAAGCGATATCTTTCACTAAATTGATGCGTGTGACGGTACCATAAGACGCACTTTTTCTTCCTAAATTTGGGAGAAAAGTGGAGATTGCATCTTATAGTCTGGATATACCTGGCTTGTGGTGGTGTAGTGGGGGTCACAGGGGTCAGGAGCAGGCTGCCGCAGAAGCAGGGACTAACACGTGTGAATATTGTTAAGGAGAAATAATATTCACTGCTCCCCGCGGTCATAATCCTGCTCACCTGTCTGCACTGAAGCTGGCACTGAGAGCTAGATGTAATTATGGGCATGGGAACAGTGAGTTTAATTTTTTTTTTAATAGCGGGCTCACTTGGAGTAGCGGCTGGGGCGATCATTTGTCTGTTATTAAAGGTTATGGTTGTTTAAGTGCTCAACATCCTACATCACACAAATCCCTGGTGGCTGCTGTAATCTTGTGTGTGCACAGTGTCTGCCTGTGTGCCATTACCCTGACATCACACTACACACCCTAAATCTGACTGGCCGAGCACATCACTCTGCAATCAATCTGTGATTGTGTTTCTATTAAGAGATAGTCCATCCGGTTTATTAACAATCATAAACCGCTACTCCGGCTATTTAGCCAATAACCATGATAAGAGTTCACAGGAAGTATATATAACATACAGACCTTACTTCAGCGGCTATTCCCACACACATAAGGGAAACGTTTAAGACCTCCAGTCCGTGTCAATCATGGATATCAGTGATGGGCGAATCCTAAATTACTCGGAATCGCTTGACTCTAGCGAGTCCGAGCCCGGGACTCGCTACTCATTGCAAGTCTAGCGAGTCCAATGTTAATGAATGGGGAAGCGAGTAATAGCGAGTAGTGTGCGATTTACAAATCACAGATGTGTCTCGGAAGCTTCAGCCTGAAGCAATGCTAGTTTTGTCAGAGACTCTGCCATTGATTTGCATTGGACTCGTTTACTGTGCAAGTAATCGCTGGGAAACTCGCACAGATAAGAGTCGGCTCTCTGCTCTGTGTGCAGGCTGCCGCAGCTCCAGGGTCCTAGAGCCCGCCTGCTGCCTGATGAAGCAGAGCTGAGATTGTTCTCAGTCTGCTCATCTCTGTGCATAGACATCTATATCTATGCACAGGGAATGTAGCAGAGAGGACATCGCGTTTTGGACTGCGTTGGATGGAAGAAGATTTTTTTAATTAAAGATGGAGTCCCTAATGGCTTTTTTTTTATTTCTAATAAAAAATTTTCTCTGTGTTGTGTTTTTTTTAAAACAATTTAATAGAAATTCATGGCGGTCATGTCTAATATTGGCGTTACCGCCATATATTTCGGGCTTAGGGCCAGCTGATAATACAAAGCTGGCCCTAACCTCTTTATTACCCAGCGTGCCACCGCCACCAGGGCCGCTGGAAGAGCGGGGTTCAGCGCCAGAGGATGGCGCTTCAATGAACGCGCCATCTTCTGGGGCGGCTGCGGGTTGCAATTTGCAGCGGGGGGTGCCCAGAAAGCTTGGGCCTCCCTGCGCTGCGGATTCCAGCCCCTGCAGATTCCGCCACGTGTGACCCCACCTTAATGCAAGTCAAAGGCAATCCTAGTTTTGTCAGCGTCTCTGACAAAACTAGGATTAATATTGATTTGCATTGGACTCGTTTACTGTGCGAGTAATCACAGGGAAACTCGCAGAGTACCGAGTCCTGCGAGTCCCTTACTACTCGCCGAGTAACGAGTCCTAGCGAGTAGATTCGCCCATCCCTAATGGATATCCTTTACTGTTCATTTACTGAGTTCAGCACACACAATGTACCATTGACAGTTTACCTACTATTGCAGCTTAGCAGAGTTCAGTTCAGCCTGGCTCCAGCCAGTCTTGCTGTCCAGGAAGATACTCACTGGGATCACCCACCACGCGTTCAAGAGCCTTGGTTACTTCCTGGACTTCCATGAGGTCTAGCCAGCTCCACTCTTAGACATGCTTAGCTGCCATGTGGTCCAAACATTAAGTTGCATAAGTCCTCAAGTAGTAGAAAAATTACTGGGCACTGCAGCTCTCACCCTATATGCCTGTGTGTGACCTCATACATATACAGGTGCAAGTGTTGAAGGTCCGGAATAGCGGTGCATGCTTAATACAGTGAGAACAAATTCTTTAAGAAAAAATAAGCGGCACTCACCATGTTGAAATCTTCAATCTTTTATTTGCCCAAGTGTAGGCACGACATGGCTGCTGTACCGCTTCTTCCGATCAGATTTTTTTTTTTTTTTTTTAAAGATTAAGTTGCATAACCTTCCTTACATCACAGAACTATATACATCAGTAGTCTCACTATAGCACATGAGACCCACATGAGATACAACTATGGGAGGTATGTGGATGGTCAGTCCCTTCCATCACTTCCTGACCAACCTGCGAAACCAGTAAGATTCCTGGTATTATAAGTTCCAGCAAACTATCTGCTTTCCCATTGCAACAGATCTCCAGCTATTTAAACATACTGGCCACATACATAGCCGGTATACTTCACAATATGTATACACTGACAAGCAAAAGGGTAACAATGTTTTGAACTTTTAACTTCCAGGTTTCATGTCTCAGCATTTACTACAGTTTTGAGTGTGAGATTACCTTCATTATATAGACAATCATTTTGGCTATCTCATACATAAATGTGACTTGTAACTATATAGCACATGATTAGTTATACAGATTATTGCCATGTCACTGCATTGTTACTGTTTTACTCGTGGTATTTGAAAAATCTTTTTCTTCCTGTATAGCATAAATTACAACATGTTCTCACATCTCTTAATTGCTCAGTGGGTTATTAGGTGGGTTCCCAAGTCACAGGTCATTGCTTTGAACCAAGGAGCAACTATGAAGATTTCCCAAGAATAGAGAAATAGCAGCATCCAGTTCATTGATAGCAGTCTCTTGGCCAAGAAAATTTCCAAACTTCATTATTTGAGTACCATGTCAATTGGCAGAATATGAAATAAAGTCTATTCATCTATTCATAATTCCAGGAAGTGGAACTCCAGGTAAAATATCAGAGTCAACAAGTCAGCTCATCAGATCTATCAGTTCTGGTGCAACAAATATTCAGTGGAGGATGCTACGTATATGCTTCATAATAGTGAGACATCCATGCAAGCACTGTGCAATGCATGTTACACAAGTCTGGAATGGTTGGTTGAAAAGGGTGAAAAAGCCTCAACTTTAATACTGTACGGTCATAAGAAGTGTTGGCTCTGGTTTGCACAATAGTTTGAAAAATAGAAAGTAGAAGATTGGAAATGCGTGATTTGGGGCAATGAGACAAAAGTCAGTAGACTAGGCTCTCATTGGTGCAAATGGGACTGGAAGAAACAAGGTACAAAAGGGATAAAGGATTGAGAAATTGAAAAAATTGTCAAGTTCGGTGGAGAAAGCCTGATGATATGGGGTTGTTTCAAAGCCACAGGCATTGGATACATAACCAGGATCGATGGTGGTCTCATTGCTGAGCTATATGTGACTATCCTTTGAAATAGAAATAGACCAGACCAGAAATTATATGAAATAGAAATAGACCAGAAATGATATGAAGCAACTGGGCTCTATCATCTGCCATCTATCATAATCCATCTGCACCGCTCTGATCAACACCTAATCATCATGTTGATTCTGTGTCTCCCTACAGGTATGTTTGATTGTATACTGCTGCACCCAACTTTGCTGCTGTTCTGATGTATTTTTCCTGCTGAAAATATCCTATTCTATTATGAATGTAACTGTCCTTTCCCCTGTCCCCCCCCCACATACCCCAATTTATGATCCTGCCTGTGAGCCACCATTTGGTTCAGCCTTGCTTGGTAATGGGTTACTGGAATCCAGTACCCTCCCCCTTGCTCCACACCTGAATTCAATTGTTTGAGCATATCTGTAGATGATACTAGTCTGCTTCAGACGTGTCTGCTTCTGTGTCTCACATAAGTGTCTCATAAAGTGTCTAGATTTGACATAGACCAGAAATTGACCGGGATAGACTGGAAGGTAATCAGATAGAGGGCCACTAAAACAATGTGTATAAGTCTTTCCACTACCAATCTTTACCATGACTTTTATTTAATTGTTTGTTTTCCTATGTGCTTTCGCCACCTACTTTCACCTACCTATCCCCCCCACCATCACCACTCATTCACATCAGCCCCTCTATCCTTCCCTACTCTATGTACAGCTCCCATGTTATCTTCAGTTTACTGAAGAACCTCAGCCCATCATATTCCAAAGTTTTGCATAATAAACCATGTCCTAAATTCAAAAACTATTTGCTTTTTCTCTTTCTGCTGTTGCTCCTGTCAGGTGATATATCTCCCAACCCTGGTCCGCCATCTGTCAACTTCATCTTCTCCCTCATGTCACATAGAAACCTTACTAACCTTATTACCATTACATGTACACCTTCATCTCCCTCTTTTAATTGCGCTCTCTGGAATTCATGGTCTGCATGCAACAAGCTTTCCTTCATTCACAATTACTTTCTTACTAACTCTCTTAACCTCCTGACCCTCACTGAAATCTGGATCCAGGATTCAGACACTGCTTCCATTACTGCTATTTCTCATGGTGGCTTACATTTCTCCCATTTCCTGAGACCTGGGAACAGACATGTTGGTGGAGTCCCAAAACCTACAATAGGAGCCCCTTAATCTCAAGCAGAAGGGACATTCATATAAAATACCCAATTAAGTGAAAGTGTGTATATCACCATCACTAGATGCACCATCCACAATAATGATTTTGGAAAATTATTGTACTCTTTATTGAATATAAAATAGAAAACAGTGGTTATCAATTAAAATAATACAGAACTCTTAGGGGAGAACAAGAAAATGTGATGGCACAGATGTTTCTGCCAACAGAGGAGAGAGGACAGGACATGTGTCTACAAAAATCAAGAACCCCAAATACTAAAATAGTGATTGTATGTACCCCACACAGCAGGCTATGCTAATAGACATGATATAAAACTCCCAGTAAATACTTGGTCTCTATTGGGTAATAGTTTGGCAAATGCCTATATTATAAAGAGTGCATCAAGGCAAATGTTAAGTAACCTGGCTACAGCTGCTAGAGGGAGATCTGCAATACTAGATTGCGATCCACCCAAAATGTCCTTAAATAACTGCAAAAGGACTTATACTGCTCATGGTTTACCTTGGGCCATGGTATACAGCTTTGCACAGGAACTAGACAGAGAGACACACGTCCAAGATGACCTCAACGTACGTTTCGTCCTAGTGGACTTCATCAGGAGGCATGGCTTTGCTGTAAACTGAGCGCCTTATATACTGAACCCTGCTTCTCCATAGGTCTGTATTAATTAAAAAAAAAAAAAAACACCTAAGTGGCAACTAACTAGCAAGATAGTGTGACCACCTCTAATACTCATGTGATCATTAGATCACATCATTTAGCACCAAGGAGTCTGTTATGCCAGTGATGGCATAGTGAGTTACTATGCCAACCTAATCTCAATCAGCGCGCGTCCCCACATGATCCCCCACTCACATAGACCCGGAAGTCGGGAAATCCAGCCGTGAGTCATGTGAGGAATGTGTGTTAAAATACTGCATTGTTTGAATAAACTAATTTTGCACTTTATTTGGTGATCGCCCAGTGTTATGTGTTGCTTTTCTTGGTATATTGTTGTTGTATAAACACATAGTGACTGATCCCTTTAATATTCGTGGTGCCCCCGACTTTCTCTAATATTTTTCATGTGAGGAAGGAGGCGCAGCCTCATTCCCCACATCCCCACCGCTAGGAAACCCAGCATCTAAGCACAGAGCGGGATAGCATATGCGCAGGAGCGCGACCAAGAGCTGGGAAATGCCAGGTTTAAGGGAGGAAACTCCTTAACTGGCAATTCCGGACACCAAAAGAGGAAATATCAGTATTTCAACTTGATCCACTGCTACCTATCACAATATGAGCAGCTGAAGTGGACAGTACAGTTAAAAATAACTAGATAATGTAGCCAAAATACAAGATAATACATTAGATGACTGATCCCTGTAAAAGGAGAAGCAAATATGGCAAAATCTAATACAAATGGGTAGATAACATGATTGTCCATACAGAGTCAAACCAATAAACAGTTAAACAATTCCAATATGCAGATGTTCTTCCTTATTGAACTCAGCGTTGCCATAAATCAGATGTTCTCCATAATGGCATGCTTCACTCACGGTAGAGTGGTGATTAGAAGTCCCATTCACTGCATACTAAATATGTCTTCCTTATGTAATGGTGCTGGTCCAAGATGACAATCAGCCTGCGAACATGGATGTACGGGAAAATAAACTAAAATGGAGAAAAGGTAGTACTGTGAATATTAAATACAAAAAGGACAACAGTAAGGCACAAAACCCTTATAAAAAGGACATAAAGCTAACCGCCTCATTAAGGCCTTTTGGAGAGACGGTGTCCAGAGACACCATTCACCAAGTTTCTTTTTGGAGGAGCTTACGTTTTATATTCCCACCACGTATCCCTATATAGGTACGGTGAATCCCACAGACCCCTAGACCTCTCGGGTTGCAGTTGTGCATATCATAAAAATGGCATGGTATGATTTTCAATGTTTCCACATCATCACAGGTAACCGAATTATGGATATCTCTGATATGTTCTTGTATCCTGATCTTTAAAGGTCATGTAGTTATCTTGATATAGATTAGTCCACAAGAGCAAGTGGTGTGATGCACAATTTTGTACACCTGCTCACCCAAGGAGTCCAAAAAGGTCTTTGTCTTGGGTATATATCTACAGACACAACAACGGCCACATGGATATGAACCCCAGGGTGGGCCCTTTTTGCTCAAGAAAGTCTGCCTATAGGGGCTACATAGTGACTATGCATAAGTATATCACTGAGGTTCTATGATCGGCACCATGCAAATTGCGGTTGGGGGTCTAGGTTACATTTAAGGTCTTAAGGTTTAAGGTCAAGAAGACTGACCAGTGTCTTGTGACGGCTTCTTTTATTGCAGATCATTGAGGTGATATAAATGTGGTGATAAACCTGACCTTATTGTTACCATAAATTTTAAGATTTTTCTTGGGCTGGTGTTGTAAAAGGGCATCTCTATTGGACCCTTCGACTTGCAAATAACCCCTTCTTATATCTTTCTCATGATAGCCCCTTTCTATAAAGCGTGTAGAAAAGTTTTTGGCCTGTTCGAAGAAGGTGATGTCATCAGAGCAAATATGTCTGGCCCTTAAGAATTGACCAATGGGGATTGAGTTTTGGAGTCTTAGGAGGTGTGATGAGGAGGCGTGTAGGATACTGTTGGTGGATGTTTTTTTACGGAAAATATCCATACCTAGGGTGTCATCTGAATTTTTAGTAATTAAGACATCCAAAAAGTCCACATTTGTCTGGCTGTATGTCCATGTTGATGTTATGTTAACTTCATTATTGTTAAAAGTGCGCAAGAATGTCTCTAGCTGTGACGTGGAGCCCTGCTAAATAAAAAGAATGTCATCGATATACAGACACCACGAGATGACTGCTTTGTATCCTTCCATCTTAGAGATCGTCTCCCTCTCCTACAGCCCCCAGGAGTGGGTTGGCATACGAGGGTGCAAACGTAGCACCCATCGCTGTACCCTGGAGCTGCAGAAAGGGGCGATCTCTGAAAACAAATAATATTGTGTTTTAAAGCAAAATGCGGTAAGGAGAGAACAAAATCGATAAATGGACTATCCAGTTAGTAGTTAGTAGTCTACAAAAAATACCTTGCTGCTGTTATCCCATTGTTGTCCTGGATCGATGTATACAGGGACTCTATGTCGCAAGTTACCAGACACATCTAGTCAGTCAATTGGACTTTTTTTTATGGTGGTAGAGTCGGCTTACTCCTGTCCCCACAATGTACTTTCCAGGTCATCCCTCCAGCCCCATCACTCTCATTACCCTCTTTTGAGGTTCCCATCATTAGGCTATTCCATCCCCTCCCCCTCAGAGCAGCGTTTGTATACCACCCCCCAGGTTCACCCACCCACTTCCTCGATCATTTCTCAGTGTGGCAGCGATACTTCATGTCCTCAGAATTACCAACCCTTATTCTGGAAGACGTTACCATCCCCATAAACAGCCCCACCTCCCCATCTGCATCCCAGCTCCTATCTCTAACCAACTCTCTTGGCCTCTCACAGCTCTCAACCTCTGAGACACACAAAGACGGTAACACTCTTGACCTGGTCTTTGTCTGGCTCTGCTCAACCTCCTCCTTAGATAATTCACCTCTTCCCCTCTCTGACCACAACATTCTCTTCTTCACAGTCACAAACCCTCGCCCACCACAGCACACCCCTACCTAGCACACATCCAGAAATCTACAGACCATTAACCCTCATACATTCACAGACTCTCTACGCTCATCACTGTCCCCAATTTCATCATTCACCTGTCCAGATCTGCCAGTAAATCACAACAATGACACTCTCAGAAGCACCCTGGACCAAGTAGTGCCCTCACCCTCAGAACCTTTAAACATAGAATAAAACAGCCTTGGCTCACATCGCAAACTCGATTCCTCCTTGATTCCTCCTCGATGCTCTAGGAGTCCTGAACGCCTATGGAGGAAAACTTGCTCACCAGAAAAGTTTATCCATAATAAATTTTTGTTAAAAACCTACAACTCTGCCCTTCACCTTGCCAAACAAACCTACTTCACCACCCTGATCTCTACACTATCCAACAATCCAAAAAACTCTTTGACCACTTTCACTCTCTCCTCAGTCCTAAAGTGCAGGCCCCCATGACTGACCTCTGTGTTGATGATCTGGCTTCTTACTTTATGGGGAAAATAGATAACATGCGCCAGGAAATCAGCTTCCCCCCCCTCTATGCGCTGCTACTACTCCCATTCTTCCCCACATTTCCTCTGGCTCACTCTCCACATTTGACCCAATCCCAGAAGAAGAAGTCTCCAGCCTCCTCTTGTCCCACTACATGCACCACTGATCCCATTCCCTCACACCTACTCCAGTCCCTCTCTTTGGTCGTCACCACTCACCTAACCAAGATCTTCAACCTCTCCCTCTCTTCTGGCATCTTCCCCTCCCCCTTCAAACATGCTATCATTACTCCATTCTTAAAGAAATCTTCTCTTGGCCCATCATGCACAAATAACTACAGACCTGTCTCCAATTTCCCCTTCATCTCCAAACTCTTGGAGCACCTGGTCTACAGCCGCCTGACCCGTTACCTCTCCACTCACTCTCTTCTAGATCCATTACAGTCTGGTTTCTGCCCCCTACACTCTACAGAAACTGCCCTCATCAAAGTGACCAATGACCTTCTGATGGCAAAATGTAATGGTGACCACTCTCTGCTTATTCTTCTTGACCTCTATGTTGTTTTTGATACTCTTGACCACTATCTCTTACTCTCTATGCTACACTCCATTGGCAAAAAGGACACCATTCTCTCTTGGTTCTCTTCCTATCTTTCTGATCGTTCTTTCAGTATATCATTCACTGGCTCCACTTCCTCCCCTCTTCCTCTCACTATTGGGGTCCCTCAGGGTTCAGTCCTTGGGCCTCTTCTCTTCTTCCTCTACACGGCCTCAAGTGGACATACCATCAGCAGATTTGGCTTCCAGTACCATCTCTATGCTGACACACAATTATACACTTCAGCCCCCGACCTTATCACTGTGGTTTTAAAGAATACCAATGACTGTCTAGCAGCAGTTTCCAACATCATGTCTGTCCCTATTTGAAACTCAACCTTTCCAAAACTGAACTTCTTCTGCTCCCGCCCTCCACTAACCTCCCTAAATCTGACATCTCTCTCTCTCAGTGTGCGGCACTACGATTAAGCCTAGGCAGCAGGCTTGCTGTCTGGGTGGTATGTTTGACACCGATCTCTCCTTCACCTCCTATACACAATCTCTAATCTGCTCTTGTTGCTTGCACCTGAAGAACATCTCTAAAGTCCACTCCTTTCTCACCATGGAAACAACAAAAACCCTCACAATGGCCCTAATCCATTCCCGCCTTGGCTACTGCAATTCTTTATTAGTCAGCCTCCCCCTCTCTAGACTTTCCCCAATCCAGTCCATCCTTAATGCAGCAGCCAGGATCACCCATTTGGCCAATCGTTACCAGGGGGAGTGTCATTATGGATCCTACGGATTCATGAAAACTATGCAAATTGATGCTGCTTGCAGCATCCAGTTTGCCTTTTGCGTGGGAATCCGTGAGCATACAGGGTTTTCCTGTATGCCCATGGATTCCAAAATTACTAGTGGGAAAGCAGCCTAAGAAGTGACTCTCTGGAAAAAGGATACATTTTGTGAAAAGACTTTCATGCATGTTATTTTGGAAGTCTTATGTGAAGAAAAGTAGCATTATTAAAGCCTTCATATCTACCACTACCTGAAGCTATGTTTTATAAGCAGTGTGCTTGATAGAATTGTTACATCACCTCATGTATGGAAGATGCGTTTTAAAGGCACTCTGACTTAATCCCTCAAAATCCAAAGAACTCATGTTTACTTTGCCCAGTCTTTCTATACAGAATGCCAGACAGGTAACATTGGTGGATCAAACGGGGATTTTGAGAAGGAATGAGACTGTAGTCATGCAGAAAAACAGCAACTGACTCATAAAGAAGCACAGTACAGCACTTCACATTATTATACCGATTAAAGGGGGCCTGCATCATAGCTGCACATGATCAAAACCAGGCAGTTTATGGACCTGATAATGCAGATTAACAACATAAGAGTTGCTTCTCCAATTCATATATGAGGAATTAAGTGCAGTAGCAGGACATGTAACAGTGTCCAAATAATAGATCTCTAACCTAGCCCCACAGACATCTCTGTTGTGAATTCATTGGAGCTCCCTCTGGTGGTTGTTGCTGGTGATGCAGCTGACTGTGTGGGCTTCACAGGTGATGGTGATTGGCAATCTGGTTCTTGGAGCATATAATGTTTGGAAGTGGATCAATCCTTGCCAGTTGTCTTTTGTTCCTGGAGGAGTTCACATCTCTCTGATTTCTTCTGCTCTGTGGAGATCTTTGCAAGATAAGTGAATGGTTTTTTGATATTTTGTGGCACACATTTGTGTGCTTAAGGATCTGCTTATGTTTTGTTTTATTCTGAGATGTGGGTTTGCTGTCTAGTCTGTATATTTGTTTATCTGCTCTCATTGATTCATTGAAGTCTGCAGATTTAGAGGTCGCCGAGTCTCAGTGACTCAGGGTAATTTTTGTAATATCTGCTGTTGGTGGTTTTTGATAGTGTTTTATACTGACCGCAATAGTATTCTATCCTGTCTTTCCTATATAGCTAGTGTGGCCTCTTTTGCTAAACCTTACACTCTGTCTGTATTTGTTTTTCCTTCTCTTGTTTCCAAGTTAATATCTGTGGGGGCTTGCTATTCTTTTGGAGTTCTGCTCTGAGGCAAGATAGCTTGTCCTACATCCATCTTTAGGAGCAGTTAGTTCTCCGGCTGTGCAGAGGTGTCTAGGTCTGTTTAGTTACATCCCACGACTACTTTTAGTTGTGGTGTGTAGTCAGGGATTGCGGTCAGTACAGTTACCAGCGACTTCTACGGAATCTGAATGTTACTCTTGAGTCATCGGTTCATAACAGTACAACTGGCCAAAAGAGTTAAAATCGAGATATATGCATGTCAGAAGAAGGGAAGAGAAGTGTTTAGACTGTTGTTTCTTTTTTCTTTCTTCCCTCTTTTTCTTAGAGTGATTGTAGAGTCTGGTGCCAGTATGAGTGTCCAGGAACTAGCTTCTTGTTTAGACCAGCTTGCTGCAAGGGTACAGGAAATTTCTGAGTCCAGATTTGTTTTATGATGATAGGTCCAAATTTTTGAGTTTCAAAAATAATTGTAAACTGTTTTTTGCTCTGAGACCCCGATCCTCTGGTGATTCAGTTCAGCAGGTTAAAATAGTTATCTCCCTGCTGCGGGGCGATCCGCAGGATTGGGCATTTTCTCTCATCTCTGGGGATCTGGGTTTATTTAATGTGGCCTCCTTTTTTCAGGCCTTGGGTTTAATTTATGATGAACTCGACTCTATGGATCAAGCTGAGAAGACCCTGTTGGCCCTGTCTAAGGGTCAGGAGGCGGCAGAATCGTATTGTCAGAAATTCAGGAAGTGGTCTGTGCTGACTAAATGGAATGATGATGCTTTGGCGGCACTTTTCAGAAAGGGTCTTTCTGACGCTGTTAAGGATGTTATGGTGGGGTTTGTTACGCCTGCGGGTTTGAACGATTCTATTTCTCTGGCCATTCAGATTGATCTGCAGGAGCGCCGAGCAGTTGGCTCAGGATTCTCATCCTCAGAGCAGATTCCTGAGCCGATGCAGTGTGATAGTATTCTATCTCGCACTGACCGACAAGGACTTAGACGCCGTATTAAGTTGTGTTTTTACTGTGGTGATGCTTCTCATGTCATCTCTGTTTGTCCCAAGCTGGCACGAGGATTGCTGGTTCTCAGTACTATACAACCTAAGTTCTTATTATCTGCATCTCTGATTTGTTCCTTGTCATCATTTTCTGTTATGACATTTGTGGATTCAGGTGCCACCTTAAATTTGATGGATTTTGAGTTTGCTAGTCGTTGTGGCTTCCCTATGCAGCCGTTGCGGGACCCTATTCCTTTAAGGGGCATTGACGCTAGACCTCTTGCGCAGAACAAACCTCAGTTTTGGACGCAGTTGACAATGTGCATGGCACCAGCTCATCAGGAGGATTGTCAATTTCTGGTTTTGCATAACCTGCATGATGCGATGGTGCTGGGTTTTCCGTGGTTGCAGGCCCATAATCCTGTTTTGGATTGGAAGTCTATGTCCGTAACTAGCTGGGGTTGTAAGGGGGTACATGATGACATTTCCTTGATGTCTATATCATCACCGCCACAGGAGATTCCGGAGTTTGTGCCTGATTTTCAGGATGTTTTTGCTAAACCCAAGTCCAGTTTTCTTCCGCCACATTGGGCGTGTGATTGTGCTATTGATTTGGTGCCAGGCTGTAAGTTTCCTAAGGGTCGCCTTTTCCACTTGCCTGTGCCTGAACATGCTGCCATGTGGAGTTATATTAAGGATTCTTTGGAGAAGGGCCATATTTGCCCTTCCTCTTCACCGTTGGGGGTGGGGTTCTTTTTTGTTGCCAAGAAAGATGGCTCCCTGAGACCCTGTATTGATTATCGCCTCTTGAATAAGATCACGGTCAAGTTTCAGTAACTTCTGCCTTTGATTTCTGACTTGTTTTCTAGGGTTAAGGGGGCATGTTGGTTTACTAAAATTGACCTTAGGGGGGCCTATAATCTAGTTCGTATCAAGCGGGGACACAAATGGAAAACAGCATTTAATACGCCTGAAGGCCATTTTGAATACCTCGTGATGCCTTTTGGGTTGGCTAATACTTCTTCCGTTTTTCAGTCCTTTATGCATGACGTATTTCGGGAGCTGAATGACAAGTTATTGATTGTAAATTTGGATGATATCCTGATTTTTTCTGACGATTGGTATTCTCAGGAGGAACAGGTCAGGTCGGTCTTTCGGATTCTGCGTGACAATGCTTTGTATTTTAAGGGGTATAAGTGTTGCTTTGGTGTCCAGAAGGTTTCTTTTTTGGGCTTCATTTTGTCTCCTTCTTCTATTGAGATGGATCCTGTTAAGGTTCAGGCTATTCATGATTGGGTTTAGCCCACGTCCGTGAAGGGTCTTCTGAAATTTTTGGGCTTTGCTAATTTTTATCGTTTGTTCATTGCCAACCTTTCCAGCGTGGTGAAGCCATTGACCGATTTGACTAAGAAGGGTGCTGATGTGGAGCATTGGTCTCCTGCGGCCATTTTTGCCTTCCAGGAGCTTAAAAGATGGTTTACTTCTGTTCCTGTTTTGCGCCAACTGGAAGTTTCCCTTCCCTTCCGAGTGATTTCAGAGGTTAATTGTTCTGTGTTGACTGGTCATCCTGGCATCTTTGGTACCCGAGATTTGGTCAGTCAATCTTTTTGGTGGCCCTCTTTGTCCTGGGATGTGCATTCTTTTGTGTAGGCCTGTGGGACTTGTGCATGGGCCAAGACTTGTTGTTCCCGTCCTATTGGTTTGCTTTTGCCTTTACCTGTACCTGAGTGGCCGTGGACGAATATTTCTATGGATTTTGTTTCGGACCTTCCTGTTTCCCAGGGGATGACGGTTATCTGGGTTATTTGTGACCAGTTTTCTAAGATGGTTCATTTTGTTCCTTTGGCTAAATTGCCTTCCTCTTCGGACTTGGATCCATTGTTTTTTCAGAATGTTGTTCATTTGCATGGTATTCCGGAAAATATTGTGTCTGACAGGGGTGCCCAGTTTGTTTCTTGGTTTTGGAAGTCTTTCTGTGCTAAGCTGGGTGTGGCTTTGTCTTTTTCTTCTGCGTTTCATCCGCAGTCTAATGGTCAGACGGAGAGAACTAATCAGACGTTGGAGACTTATTTGAGATGTTTTGTGTCTGCGGATCAGGATCATGGGTTGCCTTTTTGCCTTTGGCCGAGTTTGCGCTTAATAATCGGGTGAGTTCGGCTAGGTTGGTTTTGCCCTTCTTTTGTAATTTTGGTTTTCATCCTCGTTTTTCTTCGGGGCAAGTTACGCTTTCTGCCTGTCCGGGTGTGGATTCTGTGGTTGAGCGGTTGCAGCATGTTTGGGATTGTGCAGTTGACAACTTACATCTTTCTCAGGAAGCTGCTCAACCTTTTGCTAACTGTCATCGATGTGTTGGTTCACGGCTTGGTGTTGGTGATTTGGTTTGGTTGTCCCTCCGCCATGTTCCTTTGAGGGTTTCTTCTCCTAAATTTAAACCTCGGTTCATTGGTCCGTACAGGATTTCTGAAGTTGTTAATCCTGTCTACTTCCGGTTGGCGCTTCCGAACTCTTTTGCGATTCACAATGTTTTTCATAAGTCCTTGTTGAGGTGATTTGTTGAGCCCATGGTTCCTGCTGTGGCCCCTCTGACCCCGGTCCTGATTGATGGTGAGTTGGAGTATGAGGTTGAGAAGATTTTGGATTCTTGTCTTTCGAGACGGAGGCTCCAGTACCTTGTTGAATAGCGGGGTTATGGCCAGGAGGATAATTCTTGATTTCTGCCTCGGATGTTCATGCCCCTGACTTGGTTCGTGCTTTTCATCTGGCTCACCCTGATAGGCCTGGGGCCTCTGTTGAGGGTTTGGTGACCCCTCCTCAAGGAAGGGGTAATGTTGTCAATTCATTGGCGCTCCCTCCGGTGGTTGTTGCTGGTGATGCAGCTGACTGTGTGGGCTTCACAGGTGATGGTGATTAGCAATCTGGTTCTTGGAGCATATAATGTTTGGAAGTGGATCAATCCTTGCCAGTTGTCTTTTGTTCCTGGAGGAGTTCACATCCCTCTGATTTCTTCTGCTCTGTGGAGATCTTTGCAAGATAAGTGAATATTTTTTTGATATTTTGTGGCACACTTTTGTGTGCTTAAGGATCTGCCTATGTTTTGTTTTATTCTGAGATGTGGGTTTGCTGTCTAGTCTGTATATTTGTTTATCTGCTCTCAGATAGGAAGTTTTCTTCCTAGGAATTTTACCATTCACTATTATCTGTTATTTCCAGTTTTGCTGGCATTTGAATCATAGAAGTCTGCAGATATAGAGGCCGCCGACTCTCAGTGACTCAGGGTAATTTTTGTAATATCTGCTGTTGGTGGTTTTTGATAGTGTTTTATACTGACCACAATAGTATTCTATCCTGTCTTTCCTATATAGCTAGTGTGGCCTCTTTTGCTAAACCTTATACTGTGCCTGTGTTTGTTTTTCCTTCTGTTGCTTCCCAGTTAATATCTGTGGGGGGGATTGCTATTCTTTTGGGGTTCTGCTCTGAGGCAAGATAGCTTTTCCTACATCCATCTTTAGGAGCAGTTAGTTCTCCGGCTGTGCAGAGGTGTCTAGGTCTGGTTAGTTACATCCCACGGCTACTTTTAGTTGCGGTGTGTAGTCAGGGATTGTGGTCAGTACAGTTACCAACAACTTTTACGGAATCTGAATGTTACTCCTGAGTCATCAGTTCACAACACATCTCTTAACAGCCATTAACAATCAGATGGATGAGCTAGGATAAAATGAAGATGAGGACATCACAGGGACATTCCTTCGGGAATTAACACAGTTTATCACCAGGTTAAGGGCAAGAGAAAGAGGGGTGGTGCTAATCACCAAGAGCGGGAAACTCCTTCCGCAGACAAAGCTACAGGAAATAAAAGAGCAATCCATAGCGTTGAGGGCAGCCGTGTAGGAATATAAAGCCCCCATCACACATTGCAAGATTGCTGTGAGGTTGCTGATCGCTGCACATGGTTCAGGACCATTTTTTGGTCCTTGGTCTCCCCCTGGTCAGCACGCATCGCTGCGTGTGACAGTGAGAGACCAACAACCAGCGACCTCACAGGCTGGTAACCATGGTAAACACTGGGTATCTAGGCAGCGTGCGCTGTTTATCATGGTTACCAGCGCTAAGCAGGGAGGACACTGGTAACTATGATAAACAGCGGGTATCTAGGCAGCGCGCGCTGCTTTGTTACCCGGTGTTTATCATAGTTACCAGCATCCTCCCTGCTTACAGGCTGTGCTAAGCAGGGAGGACGCTGGTAACTATGATAAACACCGGGTAACTAAGCAACACGCACTGCCTAGATACCCGGTGTTTATCATAGTTACCAGTGTCCTCCCGCTTCCAGCGATGTGGAGGTGGCTTCCTGGTCCCTGGTCGCTGAGGAGATCTGCCTGTTTAACAGCTCCCCAGCGACCAGGTAGCAATGCTCCTGCGATCTGGGCCAAGTCGTTATCGCTGTCGGGATCGCTGGAGCGTCTCTCAGTGTGACAGGGCCTTTAAAAAACTGATAAACTAGTGGAAGGCTCCAACAGAATCTCTAGCCAATTGGGATTAGGTAAACCAGAATGGCAGACCTCTTTAGCATCACAAATCACCATAAGAAAAGAGTTCAAGATCCTGGGTCAGATTGTGGATCGGGAATAGAAAGAGAAACTGTTTTACATAAATTTGTTGCACCAGATTGATGCAGGGTGTAGATAAACTAGTAATCGTACGAGATTATCAAGGGATGTTGAAAGCTAACAGACCAGGACTGAACCTTCTAAATATTCTACAAATGAAATGTCACTTGACCGCACCATAACTGAAGATTATTTTAAAAGGACAAAACAAAGAATAAAGCACTTCAGACTGGTTTCACCAAATCATTAACATTTTATAGGACAACAATGAATCCTTAAAAGTTTCTAGTTCAGAGCAATTGAATTTAAGGACAAGCTGTTGTTTGAATCCTGTGATGTAAAGGCGGAAGAAAGGTTTGATATGAGGCTAGTAAAGAGAATATGTATGAGGTCTCTAGGAACAGGGTGAATCAGTGAAGATATCTAGTTGCAGATGAAATAGTACCTAGAAGACCCTGGCATTCTGGATGAAGTTTTAATTGAAAAGATCAATGAGGCAGGTAGTTTAGAGTCAGAAAGTGAAAAGAAGTAAAAAAAAAAATGCTCTGCTACTTCAATTATCAAAATAAATCAGCTGATGATGGAGACCTCTTGCTCTCAGCCAGAAGACAGTTGTGAAAACTCAACTGCATCCCTACCAAAGATTTACCCCAAATCATTAGCAAAAGAGAAAACAACCTGCTAACTGGGAAGAAGTAAATGAGGAACTACAAGCTGAATTGGCAGAGGTGAAGGAGTTGATGCATACCAAGCTAGAGTCCAAATCAGTTAGAACCACAGGTGAGTTCAAAAATAGATGACGTCCACCTTGTGAGATTTGCCAATCGTCAAATCAAAGTGTTGTCTGTAGCCAATGTTTAAGATGTGGTGGAGGAGGGGAATGTGCCAGTGAATGTCAAATGCTATGACCCCTGGGATTATACAAAAGGTTGCTGGTGCAAGGCAACTGGTCACCTCAATAAGGATGAAGCCCCAAAAACAAACCCCATCACATCCCAGAAAGGCTTCGGATATACAATGGCTGCATCAGCACTACTGCCAAGTGTGTGACTGTCTTCAACAGCTGCAAGGGAGATGGGCATGAACTCCATGGCCAAGCTGTTAACCAAACCAAAATTCCTTTTGTAGGCTGGGTGGAAGTGACATTTCAACTCAGGGCCACAAATAACAATAACATGATTGAGTAACTGGTACCCTTTCTCATCACCAGTGACCAAAAGGTAGGTGAAGAATCAATCTTGTGGTACAACATGATCAATGAGGTCATCGGGAGAGCCAAATCAGTGACACTTGGAGTGGATGGTGTTGCCACTTCTTTTGCCATACCCTGACATAAGCAGAAAAAGTGATTAAGGAGTTAAAGAAAGCACAGAACACAGTGGATCTGAAGTAAGTAAAGTTAGGCCTGCGTCCAACCATCATTCCTACAAACAGAGTGGTAGGAAGGGGATGTAATGTTCAGTTGGAACCGGGTTGAAAACACCAGAGGAGACTGTGCTAAAAATACTTCATAGCTTCCCAAAGGTCTTGTCCAAGTTGAGACAGCACTTACAATTCCTACTTGTGGCTTTGCTCGAGTGATGGTACTTGTGATAAATACGATGAAGCATGAAGTTAGACTAAACCATAAGACTGTGTTAGGCCATACAGAAACCATTAACTTTGTGTTACGTATAGAATGCTGTTAGTATAGAGTAATGCATGGGTGCAAGGGAACCCAGGAGACACAGGTTTATTTTTTATGTTCTTGTATTACGTCATAAAAGTGATTGCACAAACAGGAGCAGGGTGAAATACAGTTGCAGATGTAGAGGCTGAAAACACAGCAAAGCAGGAATTAATCCTAAAGTCCAGCATAAGGTTCTAGCATTAGGCTTAAAGTCTCTCTTACTTCCCTTGTAAATGCCTGTGGCAAGCAGGAGGGTTCCTGTGTTGAGATGAGCGGTGTTCGAATCGAATTGTTCGCCAATCTCAAATCCGAGCTGTTTTTGGCGATGTTCGAGTCGTTCGTCGAATTAAACAATTTGCTTCAAATTCCGCAATTTGAGGTCATGTTCGATTTCAGTTCGATTTCAGTTCCGTAATGTATACACATACATTGCGGAACTGAAATTAAGTAAAATCAAGGGTTAAAATATAAAAAAATCGATACTCACCTCTCTAATCCATCCAGCGATGCTTCCAGCACTGTCTACCTGTCGGAGATGTGATCCCGGCAGCATTTCCCGGTGAAATAACGAGTTCTCGCGATAACTCGTCATGTGACCGGAAACCGCTGCCGAGATTATGACGTCACCGCAGTTCCTACAGGCCCTCACTAGTAGTGAATAGTAGTGAGGATCTGTAGGACCAGCGGTGACGTCATAATCTCGGCAGTGGTTTCCGGTCACATGACGAGTTATCGCGAGAACTCGTCATTTCACTGGGAAACGCTGCTGGGATCACATCTCCGACAGGTAGGCAGTGCTGGAAGCATCGCTGGATGGATTAGAGAGGTGAGTATAGATTTTTTTTATATTTTTAACCCTTAATTTTACTTCATTTCAGTTCTGCAATGTATGTATATACATTGCGGAACTGAAATTGACCACCACACTAGTGTTTTAGTGTGTTCGAGGGTGTTCAACGAACATTCGACGAACACACCTCCCATTCGACGAATCAAATTGAACTAGAACACTAGGGTGGTGGCTCATCTCTATTCCTGTGGAAACACAAGGAGTCCAGGGACCAGGTAGAGGACAGCTGAAGTACAATGTCCCAAAAAGGTTTCACGAGGCAGACTTCTGGCAGACTTGGAAGCAGGATTCAGAAGCACTGATTGAACAGCTGAGCTGCTTAAATAGGAAAGAGGCAAGGACTGGGCAGGAACAAAGAGGCTGAGGACTCCATGCTTATTAAAGGCATGGTGGATGCAGGAAGACAGGAAGCAAGATGGCTGATGGAAAAAACTAGATTCAAAACAAAAACGACAGCAGTTATGGTAAAAAATTCTGAGAACCTATCACTTTGTGTATCCAGCCAGTGTACGGCTTGCCCAAGTTCCCATGGTGAATACATAGCACAAAAGCAATGTTTGTCCAGGTGAGAGACCTCACGGACAACTTCAGAGCAATGGAATCCCCTAGTAGCCATTGTACACTGAAGTGCCGAAGATCTACAGGTAGTGAGACAAATGTTAAGGGAGGAGTGTCACACATTCTCTGAGGATGAGTATGATATAGCCTGTATCATAATTGCACCTGAAGATCAACTTGAAGGACACTACCCCAATAACTAGGTGTCACGTGTGTAGCGGACGAGGGGAATGAAGCATCAAGGGATCAAGGGCGACTCAAATCTTCAACTTGCCCTCAGCTAAGAGCCCCTACCTTCAACCATGGATCATGAAAAGAACATCACTGCGAAGGAAGGAAATAACAGCAGCTGTACAAGCAGCATGTCTGCACAGCATGGGTCCTAGATTAAAATGAACTGAAGCTGCGTCATCTGGTGGAGGTAAGCAAAACTACGTAAGGCTGAGGGGTTGGAGAGCAGAAAGCTCAGTCACACCCCTTCACCTTTACCTCCAACTGCAGAGCCACAGAGCAGACTAAGGAAAAAAAACTCAATTAAATAGCACAGCAGCAACACTCCAGAACTGCAAAGGCAGTCAATACATGACACTTGGAGTTACATTTCTGTTCCTCAAGGTGAAAGAATACTTGCAATATCTAATCAAACGTGTTTGGGTCCAAAAATCAAAGTCATCCTTCTCCTTCTATTGTCTGTGTCTGGAAGAAGGATGGCACCTTGAGGCTCTGTTGTGAATGAATAGGAAGTCAATTCCTGATCAGCACCCAGTATTAATGATTCAAGCTATGCTGGATAGCTTATCAGGAGGTACCTGGTTCTCTGTCCCTGACCTGGGTTAGGTGTATTACCAGGGTTTTATTGAAGAATCTAGTAGACCCTTAACAGCATTCATCACACAATGGGGATTGTACAAGTAGATCACTATACTGTTTGGACTCAGTTCTGCCCCTGCAAAATTCCAGAGGAGCATGGAAGAATATCTAGAAGGTTTAAGAGATTATGTCTGCCAGCTGCTGTATTTGGATGACAATGTGGTACACAGCAAGAACTTAGCTGTACATGTTGAACACATGAGGACTGTACTCCAACAATATAAGCAACATGGGGTCAAGTTAACACCAAAGAAGTGTGAACTGTTCAAGAGACAAGTCCTGGGAAAAATTATGTCCGGTGATGGATACACCATGGACCCAGTGGAAATTGATCTGGTAATGGCATTAAAAGACAAACATCCATCTACTGTAGGAAGCTGTGGAAGATCCTGGGTTTCCTCTCCTATCACAGAATTTACAACAAGACCTTTTTCCGGATTGCTGCTCCAATATACCTCCTCTGGAGGGAGGGCATCATATTCAGAGATATCAATGGAAAAGAAGAACAGAAGCAGGATTCAACCCCAAGGAAGAAACACAGTTCCTGATCAGCAACAAATTACTTGGACTTCTAGTCACAAGGTGATATAGACTACCTGATCAAACCAGCCGTAATGAGATTTTCCAACTTTAAAGGGAACCAACCACCTCAGATCACCCTAATACACAGTTAATACGTGTCCCTGCACCCTAAGGATACGTTTCCAGCACTGTTTTTGTGTAAAATCTTGCATTAGTATAACCAATATAAAGACTTTATAAAGTTACTAGCCTGAAGGCTTCTGGGCATATCCCTCTTTCTGTTATACTTCAGGGCTGTGCATTGCATGGCTGCGCTCCCCTCCCTCTGTGCAGAGGAGATAACGATAACGCCCATAAGGGCAGGGCAGCAGGCACGGAGGGAGGGGGAGCGCAGCCATACAATGCACAGCCCTGAAGTATAACAGAAGGAGGGATACGCCCAGAAGTCTTCAGGCTAGTAACTTTATAAAGTCTTTATATCGGTTATACTAATGCAAGATTTTACACAAAAACAGTGCAGGAAACGTATCCTTAGGGTGCAGGGACATGTATTAACTGTGTATTAGGGTGATCTGAGGTGGCTGGTTCCCTTTAAGCAACCATTCATCCTTCATTGTGATGCTTCTCAAGTGGGAGTTAGAGCTTCCCTATATCAATATCAAAAAGGGAAATTAAGAGTTATCGAGCTATTGTTCCAGAAATCTGACCCTTGCTGAGGAGAATTACCATCTACATTCTGGGAAATTACAATTCCTTGCCATGAAGTAGACTATTTGAACAATTTAGAGTTTATCTCTATTACAGCCAAGAGTTTGAGGTTTACACTGACAATACCCCCTGACCTATGTCCTTACTACTGCCAAATTGAACATTATGTGTCAGGGGTGAGTAGCTGAACTAGCTGACTTCAACTTAAGTATTGAGTACAGGCCCAGAAAATGCAATCTGATGCAAATGGATTGTCAAGAATACGGTTGGAGCCTGAAGACTTAGACTTCATGGAAGAATGCTCTGAAGACGTCAGCCTTGAATCTAATTTGGGCACCACTCAGGTAGTAATAGCCAAGCAAAAGGAATGCACACCTCTCTGGTGTCCATTGACAGTGGCAAATACCATGAAGGCAAGGGAAGAAAACCACCACACGTCCATTCAACAGTTGTCAAACTAAACCATCTGAAAGGCACAACAAGAAGACCAAAAGGTGGCAGAATACTAACTCATGTGGACCAAGATCAATTTCTGAGAAACTGAGAGTTACTGAGGTACTAGCGGTAGCTGTCTTATTTAGAAAATGGGCAAAGCTCTAACTCAAAGAACATGGCATCTTGTATTGCAAGAGGACAGAAACAACAGTTAGCACTACCTAGAATTTACCATAAATTGGTCATCCAAGAACTCCACAAAGAAACGGGACACCTAAGAAAAAAAGAAAGAACTATGAACCTGGTTTGTGAACGTTTGAGAGATTTGTGACCAGAAAGTGTGGTTATGCTAAAGACAAGCATCCTAACACACCAACTCAAGGATGGTTTCAATATACGTTTTACATGTCGAGAAGTGCAAGAGTGGATATGAATACTAGTGCATCTCAATGAATTAGAATATCATCAAAAATCTATGTAACATTGCCATGTTTCAGGGTATTTCTGGGAGCCCTGAAACATGCTGACTAATAAATAAATATTATATTCACCCTTTGATGTCTCATGGAATACCGCAGTTCAGTTTTTAACCATTCATCCTTCCAACTTTAATTTTCTGAAACAATGACCTTTGGGTTTTCATTGACTGTAAGGGTACAATTACCCCACGCAATATTGAATGCAATTTGTTGGTTGCAGTGAACTCATGGACACATTGTTCCATTTGTACACAGCAACAAAATAGAACAATGTGTCCATGATTTCACTGCAACCAGCAAATTGCCAGTGAAATTGCATGCAATATTGTGTAGTGTAACGGTACCTTAAGCCACAATCATTTAGATTTACAGAAATCAACACTTGAAATAGATCACTCTGTTTGTAATGACTCTATATAATATATATTTCACTTTTTGCATTGAATTACTGAAATAAATTAACTTTTGATGATATTCTAATTCATTGGGATGCACTAGTACATCTTAGTGGTAATGGACCATTCTAACTGATTTACTCAAGCATATGCCACCACTAATAAGTCTGGTAAGACGGCAGCAGAAAAGATCTTTAAAGAGGTCCTGTCACCCCCCCCCCTGGTGCTTTCGAAACTGAAGGGGTCTCCCATGTGTCTAGCCCCCCGTAAGTTGTACAAAACACTTTATAAAAGGTATAGATAAGGAATCCGGAGGGACTTAGTAATGAGTCATTGCTGTTGCTGGTGTCCTCCCCGCCTCCAGCCCTTTCTGTGCCACCTCCATCCTCCTCAGTAATGCCTCCTTTATGTGTCTCCCTCTTTGACAGCTAAATGCTGCTCTGTATCTGAAGTCACATTGACGCAGAGCAAACAATGGGAGGGATCGGGTCCCGGCAGCTGAAACACCTCCTGCCAGTGACATTAGCGCAGGAGCCCACCCTGCTCCAGATTATGTATGTACAGCAGGGCAGGCTCTGGCAGTGACGTCACCAGCAGGAGGCGTTTCAGCTGCCAGGACCATGTCCCGCCTATTACTCGCTCTGCATCTGCGTGACTCCAGATGCAGAGCAGCATTGAGCGGCCGAGGAGGGGAGACAAATAAAGGAGGTGGCACAGAGAGGGCTGAAGGTAGCACAGAGGGAGCTGGAAGCGGGGAAGACCACAGCAACAGCGATGACTCATTAATGAGTGAGGCCCTCTGGACTCCTTATCTATACACTTTATAAAGTGTTTTTAACAGCTTACAGGGGGGCTAGAGACATGGGGGACCCTTCCCTGAATGCCGCAGACATGCTGCATTCATTGCTGCATTCAGTTAGCATAGCACCAGGGGGGTTACAGATCCTCTTTGATGATTTGATGACAACACCATAACCAGGGAAGAGAATTAGAGAACCAACTCTTTGCCAAGTTAGAAAAATACTGTAGGATCCAGAGATCCCACAACACACCCTCCCACTCAGAAGGCAATGTGGGAGGTTTCAATCCTACATTACGGTCGATATTGTGAACCTTAACAGCCAACGAGAAGAAGAATTGGAAGACTTCGCCCAGAGAAGTGCGAAAACCAGTGATACTGACCTATGATAGGTAAGCCAATCTGAGTGATATCCACCAGCAAGGTACTTTACACAGAACTGTAACTAGAGTGCATAGACTCTTCGCTTTAACTTGAACTAAAGGACTTTCCAGTAATAGAGAATGGTAAAATTACTGTGAGACTAGTTAGTCTTGTTGAAGATGGAAGAAGGGCTCCAGCTGAAATAAACTAAATGTTAATTGCTCATTTGTTTTATTTTTTGTAGGACATCTTCGAGCAAGAGCTTAGTTAGAATAAGTTTGTGTTATTGTTGATCTTTTAAAGTCGACTGCAAAATAACTATGCCTAGCATGGACTCAGAGTCACATAACATTCATCTCCTTCCCAAAGGGCAGAAATACTGGAACAGTGGTCTACTAGATTTAGTGAAACAGCCTACCAATAATATTGGGATCTAGAGTGTGGGAGACGTTTCACAGCTAGAAAAAAAATCTCCAAAATCGTTTTTATTGTGCAAAATCGACAAAACATTAGAGAAAAAGATTAAAAAATATGGTATTGAGGGAATTGTACTGGCCAAAAGAATAAAGCTGTTTTCATTAGTAATTTTATGACATGGTGAATGGTGTAAACAAAAGTCCTGAATTTCTGTTTTTTTCTTGATTCTGCCTCATAAAAAATCGGAACAGAAAGCAGTCAAAAAACATTATGTGGGCCAAAATTTGACATAAAAAAACTCTAAATCCACAAGAAACAAGCCCTCGTATGAGTGTCGGCAGACAAATGAAAAGTCTTCAAAATTCGTGATACAAAAAACCTTTCTTTTGTAAAAAACCGTTTTTATGATAGATAGTAGTCAAACCTAAAAAAACCCTTTATAAATCTGGTTTTGCTGTGATTGTGCTGACCCGACAAATAACTCCACCTAATAACTATACCGCAAGGTGAGCAGCTTAAAAATGAATACTAAAGCCAATTCTTCAACTGCTGTTGATTGTCTATTCTTCCTCCCAAAGATCACAGTAATGCGCGGATCATATTTATCCTGCTCTCTACGCTGAGCGCTTACATTGCCGATTACATCTACATCTCTGTAAAACATGATTCAGAAAAACTCCCATAAGAAAATTCACAGTAATGAGGCAGCGGGAGTCAATTTAAACTCCCGTCCGATCTGTGACCCACTGGTGTCCATCTTTTTATGCATTTTTTTAGGTGAGCACAAAAATGCAGTCATCCACAGTTTTGTGCACCTTGGAAAAAAAAAGGAAATCTCTTAACAGAGGGCAAACAGAGTCCAGAGTAACTCTGTTGCCTCATTCGTAATGGTTCCATTGAGGGTTTAAGCTGAATTACATATTTCAGAGATGTAGCTAGAAACCCAAATGTAAATGTTTAGCATGGAGCAAAGGATAAATGTGAATTGATCTAAAATGTTCTGTAACCCAAATTGCCACCAATAGCATTCAACTCAACACACAAAGAAACAAGTCCCCTCCAAGGTCCTTCATCTGTTAACAGAATTATAGGGGTTTCCCCATTACTGGTAGCACAAAGGCTCTGGAACAGCCCTCCCCCATTCTGCAAATGAAGTCACCAAACCATTTAAAGATAATATGTGCTCCAAAAATCAAATGCAGTCCTTTGCTCCTGAGCCCTGGCATGTGGTCAATCAGTATTGAACATGTATTGCCACATGGGATATTGCAATGTTTAGGAAAAAATTATGTAACACAAAAAGCCCTTTTGTTACCTATTCCCTTGTCAAAATTGGAAATCTGTGGTTAAATTAACATTTTAGTGGTAAAAATGTGATTATTTTTTCTTCATCTCAAAATATTATAACATATATTGTGGGGGATTCCTGCTATTCTGGCACCTCAGAGGGCTTTGCCCATGCAACATGGCACCCCCAAACCATTCCAGCTAAATTAAAATCCAATATGGTTGTACTTCCCTTTTGCACCTTGCACTGTACCTCAAAAGTATTTTCAATCACATCATCAGTGCGCTCAAGATAAATTGCAAAGCAAACTTTTTGGTGTATTTTCTCCTGATACCCTTGGGAAAATACAAACTTTGGAGCTAAAACAACATTTTTGTGGCAATTTTTTTTTTTTTTCATGTCTCAGTGTTCTAAAATTCTGTGAATGCATGATGCATCAAGAAGTGGAAGTCGCCTAGGTACAGACAACCTGGCACACAGAATGTACATTACAGTAATAGAAATTAATATAATACAAATATATGCTCCCCAAAAAGTGCAAAAATAGTGGCTGACTATTGCAAAATTCTTGACTCTGTGAATTTTTGCTGCATTGTGAACACCCTGTTATTATCATATTATTTTGCGGTGCGCCTTTTCTTTTTCTTAATAACATTTTTTGAGGGGTCTAGTTTCCAAATTGGGGTCAATTGTGTGCGTGGGTTTCATTGTTTAGGAACATCAGGGAATCTCCAAACGTGACGTGGCATCCTCTAAAGTTTTCAACCAATTTTGATTTTGAAAAGTAAAATGGCGCCCTGCCGTGCGCCCAAACAGTAGTTTTCCACAACGTATCGCATACTCAGGAGACATTGCATGATGCACGATTTTGATTTTTTATTTTCATGGCTGAACATTCTAATATTCTGTGAAGCACCTGGGGATTCGAGGTGCTCACCAAACATCTAGATAATTTTTCCAAAATGGGGTCAATTGTGGGGGTTTTCTCACTTTCCACTGTTTAGGCACATCAGGGGCTCTTCAAATGTGACATGACATCCGCTAATGATTCTAGACAATTTGGAGCCTGACAAATCAATTGCCACTCCTTGTCTTCCGAGCTGTTCCATGCACCCAAATAACACATAGTTTTCTGCCACTTATGGAGTATCTGCGTACTCAGGAGGAAATATTGGAGATTTGGCGAAAATTTCACAATTCTAAAATTTTAAATTTTAATGCTCTTAGACAAGACAGTTATGTCACACAAAATAATTAATAAATAACACTTACCATATGTCTACTTTACATCAGCACAATTTTTGAAACATCATTTTTATTATTAGGAAATTAGAAGGGTTAAAGGTTTATCGTCAATTTCTCATTTTTACAAAATGTAAAAAACATTTTTTAGGGACCAAATCACATTTGAAGTGATTATAAGGGGCCTATGTGACAGAAAGTACCAAAAAGTGACACCATTCTAAAAACTACACCCACAAACTGCTCAAAATCACATTGAAGGAGTTTATTAACCCTTCAGGTGCTTCACAGAAACTAAACAAATTTGGAAGGTAAAAATGAAAAACAAAATACTGGATTTTTTGGAGGATTTACAATTGGAGGATGTTTAGATCCCATTCTTTATTCATGACAGTGTTCTTGGGCAAAATTCCACTCCCCTTGATGAAACCCAATGCCAAACATGATTGATTTCAGGATGTTTTACTGTTGGAATACCAGAAGACTGATGGCAGTGCTCTCCTTTTCTTCTCTGGACAATCACTTTTGCAGATGTGCTAAACAGTGTGAAGGTGGCTTCATCAGAGAAATAACTTTCATCTTTTACTCTGCTGTCCAACCCCTATATATAACCTGCAAAGCTGTTTTTTGAAAACAAAGTATGTCAGCATAAAATGACTGTTAAACACAGCACAGGCACTCGGGATAGCCATGGTGTGGTTGTTCAGTCCACTTTCCTACCTACTTGTTTATGTGTATCTCATCCCTTCCTCCCTCCCCTTACTTAACAGATTGCTTTGTGATGCTTACTTAACAGAAGGCATAGAAGGCTAGAGATGTATAAAAAAGAAGTAAATTAACTGGCATGCCATTCAAAGGCCAGCTTTATACAATGGTTTTCACGGTGTGAACCGGACAGCTCCGGATCCGAATTCGCCCCCCATGTATCCCTATGGCGCTGGATTGTGCCTATTTGGCGCCCGGTTTGCTAGCTTTCCGGGAGGATCCGGTTTTGTCCGATTTTTGCATCGGATATAAAAACCGAGTCTGCATCATTTTTTGTGTCCGATACAAAAATGGGACAAAACCGGATCCTCTCGTATCCGGAGCCCATAGCAAGGGAGTCTATGGGCGCCGGATCGCGCATGAACCGTCAGAAAATTGCATCGGTTCCCGGACGCCTGGTGCTGAAAGAGCGGTGGCTGCTTTTAACACTTGGAGAGCTCCACTGCTAAAATTTCAGCACAATGGCCAGCTTCCCTTCAGTCGCAGTGCTGAAATTTCAGCGCTGGACAGCCCAGCAATGAAGCAGGTTCTGCTCGTCTGTGACTGTCAGGTTCTGTCCGGTGAATCCTGCAAAACACTGGATAGAACCTGACAGTCAAAAACCATGGTATCATGGTATTTACACACCCCAACTTCTGTGACCAACTTCTGAACAGATCTCTGGTTGCAGTGAAATCATGGACACATTGCTCCATTTGTACACAGCCACAAAATGGAACAATGTGTCCATGATTTCACTGCAACCAGAGATCTGTTCAGAAGTTGGTCACAGAAGTTGGTGTGTGTAAAGCAGCCTTGAGAGTGCGCAGAGCACCTGTGCTTCGTTTGAACATTTTGTGCTGACAAAGTCCATTTAAGCAGTGGGCTATTATGGGTTTGCTTACAATAATTTTTCCCAGTGTCAACACTATACTCATGTAATCAATTATAATGTTCATAATGGTAAACTGTTCCTTTACCTTTTGACTAAAAAAATATTAGAAGTCACTGGGGTGTTATGTGTCAAAATAGCTGATACTGAGCGCTTGATTGGAGGTACAAAAATTCAATGTGACCGAAAAACAGATGAGATAATGGAGCATTAATGGAGCATCATGCTTAATTGTGAAAGTGTCACTTAATACAGTTACAACTCATGTTATATAACAGTATCAACAAGGCTCGGCTAACACTAATACCATTGTCTTAACCACAAACAGAATGGTGTTTGCTGCTGATCATGTCAATGACCTGTGATATAGGTTTACTGCTTGATAATAATAATAATAATATATATCCCTACAATGTAATAGGAGATGTGTAATCTATATTCATAGCTGACTGTCAAACCTTACATTGGTACAAACACAAACAGAGCAGGAATCCTCCTAATGTCATATAATTAAGTAGTTTAATGAGCCAATAAGTAATGCAATCAGATAGACAGAAATAGAAGAGCTTATCACTGGGAACCCTCTCCTGCAGTTAGAAAGAAAACAGATTTAGTCACTGAAATTGACCAATATCCACGTACTGAGAAATGGTAGGAAAATGTGAAACATAATTACTTATTATCATTATAGCACTTAATCAGATGAAGCTTCTGGAGCATATCACATGTGCTGAAACCAGCTATACATCCAACCAATTTCTATATCCTTTAGTGTTTTTACAATTATTTAGTGCTAATTACATTATCTGTTCATGTGTTTTATCCTTTTAACCCCTTCACAAAATCCACTGTACATGTACGGCACAGTGAAAGAAGATTCCACAAACCGCCGTAAATGTACGACGCTATGATCATGCTGGCTCACGGGATGTCGGCAAAATTAGCAGCGGGTGTCAACTATGTATCATAGCTCCCAGATTTGGCCGTCTGGATAAAGCTTGTTGAAATGCTGCAGCATAGCCCATCAGCAAGTTTACTGGGGCACAATGGGGATTAAGGCACAGCAATTATCTTTACCAAGTTTTTGTGCCGCTATCACAATGTTACCAGGTCCACTCATTAAACCTTATAAATATTCCCCTGCTTCCCCCCCACCCACTCTCTGTAAGGCTGGCTTCACACTTCGGTCAGGTCCGATGCGGGGCTGTTCGGTGTAAACCGGACAGCCCCAGACCCAATTTTCACCCCATGCAGCCCTATGGGGCCGGATGGAGCCGGATGGCAACTCTCTGTCATCCGGTTTCCATGTGCCCAGGAGAATCCTGGAGGAATCAGATTTTTCTCCCAGACACAAAATCGGAGCATGCTGCATTTTTGTGTCCGGGAAGAAAAATCTCACCAAATCGGATGCTCCCGGATTTTCCCGGATCCTCGGCAATCCGGTACTCCCTTACATGGGAGGCTATGGGGCCGGATTGCCCCGATCCGGGAGGAGCCAGAAACCGGACACCTGCAGCTGAAGTTCAGCGTGAGCTATGCTAAACTTCAGCACCAGGGAGCTGTCCCCTGTGAAGCGGTTCAGCACCACTTCGCAGGGGACAGCTGAGCTCTGCTGCATCCGGCTACACACCGGACTGTAGGGCATATTAGCCTTCTGGTTTTGTGTCTAGATCTGGTCCAGGGCTGTCAGGTTCACCCCTGACAGGCCGGATTGGACCTGACCGCAGTGTGAAGCCAGCCTAAGGGCACCTGTCATTGGCTGCAGTCAGCCTGCGTCCCTACTTTCTGTGCCAACATCTGCGATTGGTTGCCCTACACACTAGTGTAAAAGTAAAAAATAATTGCAGAAATTTTTGCAACCAAATAATCAATAGGCACACATAGGTTATTCCTAATCCATTGAGTTCCATGTGTTCATTGGATCTCATGGCAGAAAAACGCATCAAAAATGCATTTTTTATGAAATTGTGGAATGTGTTTTTAATACATTTGGGGTGGAAATCTACTGCAAAAACGCTCCAAGAATTGACATGTTGCAGATTTATTTCTGCACCAAACTTCAGAAATCTTATTGACTTTGCTGTAGCATAAGGATTTGCACTAAAAAATGTATCAAAAAACCCTTTATGTTTTTTCTGCGTGAAGATGCAGATTTGGTGCATAACTTTCTCCTTGAGCTCAGTGAACTCATCTCAGGAGAACTCATTGAACTCAATCATGGATTAACGGAATTCATGAGAATTCTGGTAATCTGGTATTGAGTTCAATGGTGCCAGATTGCCAGATTACTGACTTCAATTGTGCTGGATAACCAGGTAATCCAGAATTATTGATGTCAATAATAATATTTTTATCATTGATCAACAACTATGTTCTCAATCAACCCAAAAGACCCATAAATATCAAAGCTTAATTTTTTTTTTTTAGATTTGGCTATTTTAGGAGGATATCTGTTTGTGTAGGTAACTATTACTGTGCAGAATTATTAGGCAACTTCATAAAAACCAAATATATTCCCATCTCACTTGTTTATTTTCACCATGTAAACCAATATAACTGCACAAAAATTTGAAAAAAACATTTCTGTCATTCAAAAACAAAACCCCCCAAAAATTAGTGCCCAATATAGCCACCTTTCTTTATGATGACACTCAACAGCCTTCCATCCATAGAGTCTGTCAGTTGCTTGATTTGTTTACAATCAACATTGCGTCCAGCAGCCACCACAGCCTCCCAGACATTGTTCCGAGAGGTGTACTGTTTTTCCTCCCTGTAGATCTCACATTTTACGAGGGACCACAGGTTCTCTATGGGGTTCAGATCAGGTGAACAAGGGAGCCATGTCATTATCTTTTCTTCTTTTAGACCTTTACTGGCCAGCCACGCTGTGGAGTAGTTGGATGCCTGTGATGGAGCATTGTCCTGCATGAAAATCATGTTTTTCTTGAACGATACTGACTTCTTCCTGTACCACTGCTTGAAGAAGTTGTCTTCCAGAAACTGGCAGTAGGTCTGGGAATTGAGCTTCACCCCATCCTCAGCCCGAAAAGGTCCCACAAGTTCATCTTTGATGATACCAGCCCATACCAGTAACCCACCTCCACCTTGTTGGCGTCTGAGTCGGAGTGGAGCTCTCTACCCTTTACTGATCCATCCTCTGGCCCATCCATCTGGCCCATCAAGAGTCACTCTCATTTCATCAGTCCATAAAACCTTTGAAAAATCAGTCTTAAGATATTTCTTGGCCCAGTCTTGACGTTTTATCTTATGTTTCTTGTTCAAAGGTGGTCATTTTTCAGCCTTCCTTACCTTGGCCATGTCCCTGAGTATAGAACACCTTGTGCTTTTTCATACTCCAGTAACGTTGCAGCTCTGAAATATGGTAAAACTGGTGGCAACTGGCATCTTGGCAGCTTCACGCTTGATTTTCCTCAATTCATGGGCAGTTATTTTGTGCCTTTTTTGCCCAACATACGTTTGATTATTCGGTGATCACGCTTCAAATTTTGGCAATTTCAAGACTGCTGCATCCCTCTGCAAGACATCTCACACATCTCTCTTTTGCCCCCTTTTGCCTAAGGAAAGGCATTTGCCTAATAATTAAGCACACCTTATATATGGTGTTGATGTCATTACATCACACCCTTCCTCATTACAGAGATGCACATCATCTGATTTACTTAATTGGTAGTTGGCTCTCAAGCCTATACAGCTTAGAGTAGGACAACATGTATAAAAAGTATCATGTGATCAAAATACTCATTTGCCTAACAATTCTGCACACAGTGTACAAGGGGCCCCATGCCATTTTTTTAAATTAATTTTTTACTTTTATGCTCCACTTCGGGGACCTAGTCAACCAATCACAGACACCGCCACAGTGGGTGGGGGAACAGTGTGACTGCAACCAATCACAGATGTTGTCACAGAGAGTGGGTGGAGAAAGCAGGGAAATATTCATACGGTTTATAATAATTCATAATGAGTGGACGCAGAAGCAGTGTGACAGCAGCGCTGTTTCAACTCGGTAAGTATAATTGTTGTGTTTTAATCCTCACTTTGCTTCTTTTTGCAGCCATGTCAAAATAAGGATTATTGTGGTAAAATACAAGATATGTACGGTAAGTAATTGTATCAAAATAGTCTATTTCTAATGGCCCCTTTACACGCAGCTACAGGTGACAGGTTTTCCACAGGTAACTTACTGGTTGCAGTGAAATCATGGAGACATGGTTCTATCTTGGTGCTGTGTACAAATGGAACTATGTCTCTATGATTTCACTGCAACCAGTAAGTCACCTGTGGAAAACCTGTCACCTGTAGCTGCGTGTAAAGGGGCCATAAAAGATTAATTATGGTAGATTGGTTGTACAAGTTAGATCTCACCCATCTTTGCTGGGATCCTGAATGAAAACGGTGTCAGCTTGGTTGGAGATGATGATGTGACAGCAGCATGTGTGTTCTATGTTAAGGCCACATCACATGGTAGGATATCATTAACGATATTGTTGAAACGTCACGGATTTGTGATCGTTCAAACGATATCGTTAGTGCGTTGTTGCGTGTAAATGAACGATGTAGGAAGAAAAAATTGTTGGAACAGTCATCAAAAATTTGAGATCCTGACCACAAATCTATCGTTCATCGCCCAATTAACGTTCTGGGAAGCAGCAACATCGTTCAGTGTGACACCTTTTTGAACAATATCGTTCATATTTCTCCTATTCCTGCCGCTGTTTTACATCGTTCAAATGTTCTTCTCAAAATAGCTGGCGCATTGTCAAATTTAAGATCTTTAATGATATTCTTCCGTGTGATCGCGGTCACGTGACATAGCTAACGATATTGTTCACCTATATCCTAGCGTGTGAAGTGGCCTTAAGACCCTTGAGTGAGTCCATCCAATTTACAACAGAAGCACATATCAGGTGCATATTCATTAATGTTAGGCCATGTGCACATGCTGTGTTTTTGATCTGTTTTTTTGTGCCGCGTTTTTGTAGAATTCTCTGCAGCAAATCTGGATCTGTTTTTGGAAAAAGAAGGACCCAAAATGTAGTGCGTTTTGATGCATTTTTACTGCTTTATTTTTGTCGATGGAGAACATGGATCACTAATTGAAATAATCATGTCGGAACAACATTTCTGAAAACTCATTGATTTTGCTGGGCATCACAGACAAACAGATAACAAAAAAAGGATCAAAATTTGCACTGTGTGAACAAGACCTTAAAATCATAGATTTGAAAGGCCTGGAAGCACATATTAGCATGTAGATTCTCTGAGTGGAGAGAGAGAAGAGAGATCCTCCCTGTGGCTAATGTGGTAGTATATACAGTCCCTGACAGAAGTTATGTTATGTTATCCATGTTATGTAAATAAAAGCTTATAACCTGACGTTAAATTCATCCATTGATTGTATAAATTACTCTTTTGAAAGGTGAAACCCTCCGAAATGTGGTTTAGGGTAAGAAAATAAATTGGCATCAATGCTGAAATATTGATCATTTAATGAACACAGAATGGTCAGATTTTGGCAAGACAAAAGTTTTGTCACCTGGTAATATAGTGCACCCAATCCTAGTTTACATCCTCACCTGTGCTCAGTAAATGATCGGTTAATTAGTGGCTGTGTCTAAGGGTGCGTGCACACGATCAGGATACATAACGTTTTGGACGCAGCGTCTTTGCGCTGCGTCCAAAACGCTGCGTCGTACAGTAGAAGCATAGTGCATGGGATTTCAAGAAATCCCATCCTCACTATGCTTTACCCTCCCGCAGCGTCTTTGGAGCTGCGGTGCGGGTTGCCGGCAGTCCGTTCCTCCGCAGCATGTTCATTTTATGCTGCGGAGTCGGAAGCGGCTGACACAGAGAGACTGCATGGAGAAGCCGCCCCGCACCCGCCGCACATGGTGGGTACAGGGCGGCTGCGGTCTCTCTGCAGCCACCTGCGGCTTCCCTCAGGTCCGGAGGAGCTGCGTCCAACACGCAGCTCCTCCGGACCGTGTCCACATACCCTAAAAAGAAACCCAGCACGGCAGACCTTCACTTGAACTGCAACTTGAGCTCTGACAACATGCCAAAAATCCACCCTGCCACCAAAGCCTTGATTATCAAGAGGCTGAAGACCAGACCCACTGCAGAAATGACTGGCACCTTTAATGTGTCTCAGCGTCAAGTACAAAGAATTAAAAAAAGATTTGAAGAGACTGGAGATGTGTTTGTCAAGCCCAGGTCCGGTAGACCCCGCAAGACAACTGCTCAGGAGTAGAGATGAGCCACCACCCCGGTGTTCGAATTCGATTCGATTCGTCGAATTTGATGTGTGTTTGTCGAATGTTCGTCAAACACGTCAAACACCTCTCTGGTTCTCTACCAGAGATGTAGCAGTGCTGACAGTGCGTTCTGGAACTACGTCGGACAGAAGAAGATTTTTTAATAAAGATGGAGTCTAAGTGTATTTTTTGTTTTATTTCTAATAAAATATTTTTTCTGTGTGTTATGTTTTTTTTTTTTTACAAAATTCAATAGAAATTCATGGCGGTTATGTCTAATATTGGCGTGACCCCATGAATTTCGGGCTTAGGGCCTGTTGATAACACAAAGCTGGCCCTAACCCCTTTATTACCCAGTGAGCCATTGAACCCCAACCCCCAGGTGCCTATTTGTACCTGCCTGGAAACAGAAATATCGGGAAGCCCTCATTTTTTATTATTTCATGAATTTCATGAAACAATAAAAAAAAAATGCGTGGGGCTCCGCGCTATTTCTATGTCTAGCCAGGTACAGCTAGGCAGCTGGGGTTTTGAATTCGCAACACAGGGAGGCCCAAGCTTTCTGGGCACCCCCTCTGCGAATTGCAGCCCGCAGCCACCCTAGAAGATGCCGCGTTTATTAAAGCGCCCATCCTCTGGTGCTGTATCCAGCACATCCAGGGCCCTGGTGCGGTGGCTCACTGGGTAATAAAGGGGTTAGGGCCAGCTTTGTGTTATCAGCTGGCCCTAAGCCCGAAATTCATGGGGTCACGCCAATAGTAGACATGCCCACCATGAATTTCTAGTGAATTTACTAGAAATTCATGGGGGGCATGTCTAATATTGGCGTGACCCCATGAATTTCGGGCTTAGGGCCAGCTGATAACAAAAAGCTGGCCCTAACCCCTTTATTATCCAGTGAGTCACCGCACCAGGGCCATGGAAGAGTTGGGTTCAGCGCCAGAACATGGTGCGTTCATTGAACGCGCAATTTTCCAGGGCAGCTGCGGGCTGCCATTCGCAGCAGGGGGTGCCCAGAAGGCTTGGGCCTCTCTGTGCTGCAGATTCCAGCCCCCAGCTGCCTAGCTGTACCTGGCTGGACATAGAAATAGCGCGGAGCCCCACGCATTTTTTTTTTATTACTACATGAAATACTAAAAAATAAGGGCTTCCTGATATTTCTGTGTCCATGCAGGTACAATAGTCAGCTGAGGGTTGGTGGCATACAAAATGATGGCGAAGCCCATGTCAAATTTTTTTCTGAAAAATCCAAAACCAATATGAATGAAAGGGACTGCAACTTTAGTAACCCCTTAATAAAGATGCAGTCCCTTTTTATAGGATTAATGGATTTTTCAGAAATATTTTGACGTGGGCTTTGCCGTTTTTTTGCATGCCAGCCGGATACAGCAAGCGGCAACGGTCTGCCCTCAACCCCCAGCTGACTAGCCTGAGCTACGACCTGAGGTGAACCCTGACTGTTGTAGACATTTTTCAGCCTGTTCTGCTCTGCATAGACAAGTATGTCTATGCACAGCGATGTAGCAGTGCTGAGATTGCATTTATGGACTACGTCGGACGGAAGAGGATTTTTTTTAATAAAGATGGAGTCACTAAATGTCTTTTTTGTTTTATTTCTAATAAAAAAATTTTTCTCAGTGTTGTGTTTTTTTTTTACAGAATTTGCTAGAAATTCATGGCGGTCATGTCTACTATTGATGTGACCGCCAAGAATTTCGGGCTTAGGGTCAGCTGATAATACAAAGCTGGCACTAACCCCTTTATTACCCAGTGAGCCACCGCACCAGGGCCCTAGAAGAGTTTGGTTCAGCACCTGAAGATGGCGCTTTAATGAACGCGCTATCTTCTGGGGTGGCTGCGGGCTGCCATTCGCAGCGGGGCGTGCCCAGAAGGCTTGGGCCTCCCTGTGCTGCGGATTCCAGCCCCCAGCTGCCTACCTGTACCTGGCTGGACATAGAAATAGCGTGGAGCCCCACGCATTTTTTTTTTATTATTTCATGAAATTCATGAAATAATAAAAAACAGGGGGGCTCCCCTATATTGTTGTGTCTGGCCAGGTACAAATAGGCACCTGGGGGTTGGTGGCAGCCCGTCGCTGCCTGCTGTACCCGGCTGGACACAAAAATACAGCGAAGAACACGTCAAATTTTTTTGGGAAAAAATCATAAAAAAAACATTTAGGGACTACATCTTTATTAACCCCTGGAGGACGGATCGCTGCGGCATTGTAAGGGGTGTTAACTCAGGTCACCTGAGGATAGCTCAGGTCCTGCCAGGGGTTAACAAAGATTCAGTCCCTAAATGTATTTTTTTAATGAATTTTTACCCAAAAAATTTGATGTGGGCGTTGCCGTATTTGTGTGTCCAGACGGGTACATCAGGCAGGAACGGGCTGCCCCCAACCCCCAGGTGCCTATTTGTACCTGCCTGGAAACAGAAATATAGGGAAGCCCTTTTTTTTTATTACTTCATGAATTTCATGAAATAATCAAAAAAAAAGTTGGGGCTTCGCACTATTTCTTTGTCCAGCTAGGTACAGCTAGGCAGCTGGGAACTGGAATCCGCAGGGCAGGGAGGCCCAAGCTTTCTGCGAATTGCAGCCTGCAGCCACCCCAGAGGATGGTGCGTTCATTGGAAGCGCCATCCTCTGGAGCTGTATCCAACTTATCCAGGGCCCTGGTGCAGTTGCTCACTGAGTAATACAGGGGTTAAGGCCAGCTTTGTGTTATCAACTGACCCTAAGCCCGAAATTCATGGGGTCATGCCATTAGACATAACCGCCATGAATTTCTAGTGAATTTTGTAAAAAAAAAACACAAAACAAAATATTTTATTAGAAATAAAACAAAAAATACACTTAGACTCCATCTTTATTAAAAAATCTTCTTCCGTCCGACGTAGTCCCAAAACGCAATTTTAGCACTGCTACATCTCTGGTAGAGAACCTCTACCAGAGATGTAGCTGAGCTGTGCAGTCCTGGGAAAGTTCATGTGAGTTCATGCTGCATGAACTCACATGAACTTTCCTAGACAGCACCGTGGCTTCTTCAAATGAACAGCTGATCTGCATCAGCTGATCATTTGAAATAACAGGCGGGAAAGTCAGCGGTGAAGACACAGCCGGCTTTCCTGCTGCGTTCTGCGCTCCCCGCTCCCTGATGCCCCCTCCCCGCTCCCTGGAGCTGCTCCCCCCGCCTGACCCTAACTTATGATCAGGTGGGGAGGTGGTGGGGGGCAATGAGGGGGCATCAAGGAGCGGGGAGCACAGAATACAGCAGGAAAGCCGGCGGGGCAGTCTTCTTACTGCCGCCGGCTTGCCCGCCCTGCTCCTTCACTCCCTGCTCCCTGGTGCTGCGCTCCCACCCGGTCCTGACTCAGGATCGGGATGGGAGGAGCGGAGGATGGAGATGGGAGGCCATGGGGGGCAGAGGATCGGGCTGAATTACTGTTTAAAAGCCGGCGGCTTTTTACCGCCGGCTTTTAAACAATCATGCCCCCATTTCAGCCTTTTCCTCTGCCCCTCAGACCACTTTATAGGGTCCTTTTTGGTGATCGAAGTATTATCGAACATAACCTTGAACTGCCGAATTTCAAGCTAATTTTTCGCATTCGTCGAATGACTCGAACACCGCCCAAAACAGCTTAAATTTGAGATTGGCGAATATTTCGAATCGAACATCGCTCATCTCTACTCAGGAGGAACGTTTGTTGGTTAGAAAATCCAAAGCAAGCCCTTCTTCCACTTTAGCAGAGCTCCAACAGGCCTGGTCACCTCGCGTCCATGTGTCAACTAGAACAGTTTATAGGATTCTGTCTCGAATTAGTGCTCAGTAGACACCACTAAATAAAAGGCAAATAAAAATCCGTGTGGCATTTGCAAAGTCCCACAGCCTGATGGACACTCGGAAAAGTGGCAGAAGGTGGATTTTTCTGATGCATCGTCAGTAGAATTACACCACAGCCGCCGCAAATACTGCAGGAGACCTACTGGATCCAAAATACACCCAGAAAACAGTTAAATTTGGTGGTGGAAAAATCATGGTCTGGGGTTACATTTAGTATGGGGGTGTGCAAAACATTTGCAAGGTGAAAGGAAATATCAATAGCCTAAAATATCAAGAAGTATTAGCCACCACTTATATTCCAAATCATAAAAGGGGTCAAATGCTGCAGCAGGATGGTGCTCCATCTCATACATCCATCTCGGCAACAAACTTCCTCCAGGTAAAAAAGATCAAGGTGTTCAAGGACTGGCCAGCCCAGTCACCAGACATGAACATCATTGAGCATGTTTGGGGTAGGATGAAAGGGGAAGCTTGGAAGACAAAACCAGAGAATCTAGATGAACTCTGGGAGGCACGTAAGACTGCATTCTTTGCTATTCCTGATGACTGCATTAATAAATTGTTTGAATCATTCTTGAACCGCAAGGATGCAGTCCTTCAAGCTCATTGAAGTCACACAAAATATTAAATATGACTCTAATAGCACCACAACTTCATTCACCAATGTCAAGCAACATATATTTGTATTTTAAGTTAATTATTTGTTTGAAAATCACATTACTTTCTGTGGTGACAAAACATTTGTCTTGCCAAAATCTGACCATTCTGTGTTCATTAAATCAGAGGTCCCCAACTCCAGGCCTCAAGGCCCACCAACAGTGCATGTTTTCATGATTTCCTTTGACAATTTGACAATTGGAATCACCACCTGTGCAGGAGATTGAATTACCAACTGTCAAATTTCTAAGGAAATAATGAAAACCTGGACCGTTGGTGGGCCTTGAGAACTGGAGTTGGGAATCTCTGCATTAAATGATCAATATTTCAGCATTGATGCCAATTTATTTTCTTAACCTAAACCACATTTTGGAGGGTTTCAGCTTTCAAAAGAGTAATTTATACAACCAATGGATGAATTTAGCATCAGGTTATAAGCTTTTATTTACATAACATGGATAAGCGACATAACTTCTGTCAGGGACTGTAAGTCTGGGTCAGCCTCCAATGAGGCAGGGTGTAATGGCAGCCAACTGTCCCAGTGGTCTCTCCGGATGTCAGGCCTTGCTCAGCAGAATAATAAAGGGTTAAAGTTGTGTGTGAGGATGCAGGATCAGCCGCTCTTAGTAAATAACTTTCAGATGAAATACAATAAGACTCACGTTTACTGAGCAGTTTATGATGGTGGTGAAAATATGGCTTTCCACAGTTTTCGCAGTCTCTGATGGTGTGAGGAAATCAGCTCTCTTTCTGGCAATATATTGTAGCTCTCTTCACTACCACTGATTATGGTTCTATACTACGCCCCCAAACATATCCTTCCTACCTGGATCTTGGTTTTCACAGTACCTCAGGCTTACAGGAAAGTATTTCAGCTTTCTTCTCACTGCTGACAACTCAGAATCTCCTCAAAGCAGCACCCCACACACAACCTCACCTCTTCACTGCTGATGTGATTCCCTGTCAGGCCCACGTCTTCTTGTGACAGGGTCGCAATCTAGTGGCCAAGGGCCCTGTCGAGTAACTTCAGGATGTCTCCTGGCCCTATATAGCCACCATCTTGCGGAATGTCCACGGTTGTGGCTGCTGCCTGCGCAAGCCAGCAGCCTCCATCTTTACTAGCTAAGGCTTTCAGTCCTTTTGCTAAACTGGGGCCAGTTTCCTCTGTGACCTGTCCCTCTGCCCAACTCGGGTTGGGCTGGATTCGGGGCACACGGGTGGTTTCTCCACACCCGTGTTACCTAGGAACCCTCTTTCCTGCAGGCCTCCTGCATGCTAGTTGTCACTCTTCCTAACTCTCCATATTTTCAACTCTCTACCGACTCCCCACCCCCTCTACCTATGACCTGCCCAGGGATCTTTGGGAACTCGGTATCCGGGCATTTACTGTAAGGGGATGTCACTGGTGGCCTGCCCTGACCCATAACCCTGGGGTCACTTGTTAAAAGGGAAAAATAATAAAAAGAAAGTCTTGTGACACCACCTGTGGTATCTGGTGAAGGCACCAACGCTGCTGCTGACCTCCGGGGATGATGGACGGGCAGCTCGGGTAGTAAAGCTCCCCACAGGCGGAGCGGGGTCCCTGGGGCAGGGATGGGATCACGAGGATTTGCACAGGAAGGTGGTTAGGCAGCTGGCCCACTGCTACACTCTCTAAGTCGGACAGGTTCAGGGATGGACAAACGGACACACACACTGGTATTTATTTCTGTACCTTTACTGGTGTTATGGCAGGCACTGTCCAAGGTACACTTCAAGTGGTCAGGAAGGCACTTCTGGATTTCCAGTGAGTGTTGAATAAGGTCTCCTTGTCTCTTTTCTCTCGGTGAAGTCCCCTGACCTGTGTATAACTAGGCCTGACTTCCTCTGTGTCTTTCTCTCTCTCACCCGTGTCATATGGTCGAGAACCTTTGTGTGGGCTACCGCTATAACTTCTCCTGCGGTCCCTGGCTCCCCTGTTGGGTGCGTTTCAGGTATCCAGGAGACCGAAGTCTCCTCGGTGAACCGGTGTTTTCTGCTGAGCTTGATGCTCTCCTGCAGACTCGGACTCCGCCGACTGGGTTGCTTCCTGGGGTGAGCCAGTATGGCTCCTCTGCCTCCAGTCTGCTCCTTTACTTTGTCCTTCTCACGCCTTGCCATTGACCTCACTCTCAGGCCCTCACACTGCCTAGGCTAGTCTACTGGCTCGGGCCTAGCACAGCTCCGACACACCAGGACGTCTTCACAGTACTACTCCGTACTGCATGGACTAACTAACTCCTCCCCCAGCACCGGTATTTATAGGGGATCTTGCTTAAGGACAGCAAGTGGAGCTCCCCCTACAGGTCTGGGGTGGAAGGTGTTCTATGTGTAAGGGTACCTACTGTGGAAATCCTTCATGCTTTAGGTGGTTCTGTGACTACCTGTAATGGCAGGGTGCCACACCTACTCCCTCCTCTAGCCTACAGATGGGGCCCTCCCTCAATAGGGTCCGCTCAGATCCACTCACCGAAAAATAGCCATGACAAACATCCATTGAACTTAGCAGGAAGCTGCTCGCTCCACTGAGAGGCAACACAGGTGTCTACTACCAGTGCACAATCTCCTGCAACCAGCCAAGCATTGGGGGCAGTTGTGTCACCTGCGATCAGCCATGCTATGCGGGAGTGATTGGTGGTATTTATAGACACAAGGTTACCATACGGCATCAGTCACACAAGCATGTGTGACGCATAGTGTCAGTATGCAGCTTATTGATCACGCCCACGCTATTAGATCAGGCGGGCTGCCCTGAACCATGTACATGGATCACACAAATGACAGACGCCCCCCAGAGGGCTCAGCCACACACTGCAAGAGATAAAAAGTGCAAAAAATACTGTGAGGTGTTAGAGGATAATTTAGCCAAAATACATACGCTCGTAACCCACTGTCAAGGGCCCTCACACATACGAGTCCTAATTCTTTTTCGATTCATTACAACATTTGGCTTAAAAAACAGCATAAAAAATGCCAAGAAAACTGTGTGAGGCTGGCCTTCTCCAGAACTCACCTCCAGTTTTCCATCAGTATATAGAAATAGACCATGAATGTTGTGTTCTGGCACCATCTAGTGGAAAGCAGCTGGAAATACACCCTACAACCAATTATTTAGTTGCTCATTGTATATGATTCAATGCTTTGGAAGTATTGCTTGCATATAATAACAGTGTTCAGTTTGACAGTACAGTTTTTTCAGCATTTACAGATTTTTAAATATAATACACACTATAATCCAGTCTCAGAGAAAGTAGTCCACGGGTCTCAGCAAACGTTCATGCAATTTTTGTTATTCATGGATACACATTACACTGGAAGAATAGAATCCCAGAATAAGATATGGACATTTTACATTGAACTACACTTTCTCATGGCCTTATGAGGCTATTTTATGGTTCTGTTTTGCATCACTGAGTGCCACTGAGAATTCCTAACCAAGCCATAATTAAAGGGGTGGTGCGAAATTAGGGCCGATTTTAATCCTAAATGTCAATTTAATGTAATAATCTAATCGCTTTTCTCATATAAACTAAAATGTTCCTACTATTACTGCTCTAAGCACTTTATTTTACTTTAGAAAAAGGAGAGCACATTAAAGTTAAATGTGGCCTCGGGGCAGGACGAACACCACGGATGCGCACCACCACAGTATTAGACCCATATAATATCAGATGTCTCCACAATACATGTCAGGTTTATTGTATCAAAGTACTGGTATAGTTAGATGGCTTTATATAGTTGTACATGATCAATATAAGATAATACATAAATAATGATATTCAATTGTACATGATTAATACATGACATGATCAATACATGACAATAGTACATGATCAATATGTTGTGGAGGTGAAAACGCCACTGTGTTATATATCCTGTGATTACAGCTCAGGGTGCTGAAGAGCTTCAGTGTAACAAAGGATCACAGTTTTATGCCCTGTAAAAAAAAAAGTGTGTAAAGAATAAAATAAAAATTAAATACGGTAGTAGAAAACTGCAGATATGTTTTTTAAAAACACTATTGATTTTTTTCCGTTAAAAAGCAGCAATAAGAAGTTCAAAAACCACTATTTTTTTAATAAAATTTGCCCAAATACGATTTTGTTGGCTAGGACTGACCCTCCTTGTTTTGGAGTTAAGAGCATTGTAAATATAAGGCGAAACTAAATGCCTCATTAAGACCTTCTGGAGTCCTTGTCCCCAGAGTCATAATCCAAAAGCACTCTCTTTGGAAAAGTCTCTTTTTATTATCCCCTTCTCTGATCCCCATGTTTATTTTTTCTGTGCCCGTAACTTTAAAACATTTAGGGTTGCTCAAATGGCACAATTTAAAGTGTCGTGGAATCATTTTAAGCTCACTATCATCCTCAATACCTTTAGCTGCCATAACATCCTTTACATGTTCGCGTATGTGAACTTTAAGTTGTCGCGATGTCAGGGCTATGTAAACTTTAGGACAACTTAATGTAGCACAATATATGATGTTACTGGTATTGCAGTTGATGTGGCTGTTAATACTAAATTCTTTACTTCTGTCTCTTGATTTAAATGTAGTTGCTCTGCAGGTATTGGTGCAGGCAATACAATCACCCCATGGGTAGCACCCTTTCAGTTTTTACCACCCCCAAATGGAGTGCTAATTTTGGGGACATAGTGGCTCTGTACTAATAGATCTTTTAAGTTTTTACTACATTTCGGGGTCATCGCAGGGTATTCTGACAGATGTTTTGTCAGAATAGAATCTGATTTCAACAAAGGCCAATACCTTTGGAAGATCTGTCTCATGATGTCCCATTCCCCATTGTAATTGGAGATAAACTTAATTATATATCTTGCTTTGTCTGTGATGTCGTAGGTGGAGCTACGGTAGTAATTCACTTCTCTTAGATATTTTAGCCTGCCAGTAGACTCTTTTTGTAGTACATCAACTATAGCTTCTGGATTGGAATCATTGTTGTAAATCATCGGCCTGCTCCTCAAAATTTTGATCTGTTGAGCAGATTTTGCCTCATCCTCAAGAACTGCCCTGTTGGTATGGCCCTAATCATAGATGAATTGTGACTGGATGACGTGTGCAGCAGGGACTTTCAGGACATCGGCTTTCTATAAACATCTGTTTGTATGTGGATAATTGCATGCCTCTCAATGCTGATATCCAGTAACTCAACTGTTTCCTTGCTGCATGTATTTGTCAATTTGCTGTTATACTCATTGTTGTTGAGCTGATTTATGAGGTCACTGAGTCCACCTTCAGTCCCCTCCTATATCATCAAAATGTCATCAATAAAATGCACCCACATATGCATATGGGTCAAAACCTGTGGCCCCCCTCAGCAGTAATCTCTCTCTCCCATTACCCAAGAAAGAGATTGGTGAAAAAGGGCATGCAGGCCAGTCCCTTAGCGGTGCCACATTTCTGCAAGTAAAACTCATTTTTAAAGATGGAAAAATTATGGGAGAGGATGAACTCCAGGAGATCAAAAACCAGCTCAATGACAGGGCCATCTCAACTACTGCTCAAGAGAAATAAGCGGAACACCTTTAGACCCTGTGTGTGTCCTATATTAGTGCATAGGGACTCCACATCCGCCGTTGCTAAGAGCATGTCGTCTATTGTGATGCCCTCCAAACGTTTGAGGACATTTGTGGTGTCCTGTAGGTAGGACGGCAGCATCTTATCCAACGTTTTCAGTTAATAGTCCAGGAAATTACACAGGCTGTCCAGCTCATAGGCTTTAGGTCAACCTGGCAGATCTACTGCATTTTTGTGAATTTTAGGGACAAAGTAGATCATTGAGACTGAGGCATTTTTATTTAGAAGACCTTCATATACATTTTTAGGTATGAACCCCTGATGAAATGCCACATATAATAGTGAGTCTGCTGAAAAGACCAGCAGTAGGGATGAGTCTAATTTTCGATACGTGTTTTTGTCCCTCAGTTGTCAGTACACCTCCTTTTCATATAGTTTTTTTGGCCACAACACCACATTTCCCCTTTTGTCCACTGATTTGATGTCACTTTTTTAATGCCGGCTGTGGTTTGGCTGTTAGATTGGTATTTTTTTAAATCTCTTGTTACTAGGTTAGTAAATTCCACAGGGCATATGGACAAAGGGGGAAAAGTGGTTGACCTTGGTGTCGTATATTTAGCGAATGTACCTTTTTCCTGAGGGACTTGTTCACTTAATAATTACTCAAGATGTCCCACTGCTTGGTCATCAGGCATGCATTCAATGATTTGCACCTTCCATGCCTTAAGTGTGCAATTTCTTCAGAACCAGTTTCCTGGCGAGGAGGTGAATGTCTTTAATTGCTGTAAATAGACTAAAATTTTCGGCCAGTGAAAAAGTAAGACCTTTTCCCAAAATCTTTACCTGACTTTGACTAAGTCTATGCTCAGATAGATTTGTCACTTCTAAAGTAGGGTGATAAAGGGTAGTGCTAGAAGCTATGGGGCAGCACTGGTGTCACTCACTGTTTGTATCTCTGATCACTGATACCATCTTTTTTCACAGAAGCTACAGTTGAGGTGGAGATAGAAGCAGAGATCACAGTGTTGATCACTATGGATCCAGGTCATTTTCAGAGGGAGTGGTGATGCAAGAATCCAGTGAGTAACTGCAGCGCTGCCCCCTGGTGATATCCTGTTCCAGGAGAGGTAATAAATGCTGCGGGGAGTGAGTGCAGCCCGAGCCTCCTGTTCAGTCAAGTTTGAGACTCCTATCAAATAAAGGGAATGCAGTAAAAAAAATATAGTGATCAGCAGGATAAGGAAATGTGTAGGGTACTGAATAATAAAACAAATGACAAAAGTGGTTAGTGTGTAAAGAGATATTTAGTAAAGTCATTTTAGGTATTGGACCGACCCTTTCATATTTTGTTGAATAACCTTTTGAGAAAATCACTGCAAACAAATGATTTCTGTAGCTCTTTGTGAAAATTCTGCACAGATAAGGTCCACTCCTTGTGAGCAAACTGCTCCAGCTCTCTAAGTTGTGAAGGTGCCTTCTCTAGACTGCAGGTTTCAGCTACTTTCATAGATTTTCAATAGGATGTAGATCAAGGCTCATAGAATCCACTTTAGAAAACTCCAATTCTTTGCCATTCTTAGATGATTTAGCTTGGGTCATTATCCTGTTGAAGGCTCCATGACCTCTGACTCAGGTCATTCTAAACTACGCAGCACATTTTGCTCCAGAATGACTTGATAGTCTTAAAATGTCATTGTACCATGATCAGATTCAAGACACCCTGTGCCAGATACAGCAAGCAACCCCAAACATAATCAAGCCTCTTCCAAGTCAAAATAGGTGTAATATTCTTTTCTTGTATGCTTCCTTTTTGCATATGTGAATATAGAACTGATCTGATTTACTAAAAAGCTACAATTTTGTCTTAAATGTTCAAAAGACATTCTCCCAGAAACTTTGCGACTTGTAAATATTCATTTTGAAAAATTCCAGTTACGCATTTGTATTTCCTTTCAACAGTGATTTACTCTTTGGTCATCTTCCATTATGTCAACTTTGGCCAACACAGCAATGGGTGGTGAAATCTGACACTGATGCACCCGGATATTGGAGTTTACCCCTAATCTCTTTGAAAGTTGTTCTGGGCTCTTTGTCTTAGGTTAACATTTGTATTATCCATCTCTTTAATTAGTCAACAATTTTCCTGTTGTGTTCACGTCCAGGAGGTTGGTTACAGACCCATGAACCTTAAACCCCTGAATAATTTATGCAACTGAAGTAATACGAACATAAAGTTGTTTAACTATAGTTTTATAGCCCTTACGTTTAATACATTTGTCTATAATTTTCTTTCTAAACTCCTGAGACAACTCTCTCCTTAACTTTCTTTGGACTATGTTCAGTGTGGTGCAAACCATGATACCAAACAGCTTATTGACTACTTTTCACCGTTGAAATAGCATAACTGATTTATTACAGGGTTGTAGACACTTGTGATGCTATTTACAGGCTGTTGCCACATTTCTCTACAGCCAAAAGTCTAGGAGTTAAAAATGGAATAATATAAGTATAAAAAGAGCGTTAAAGACAGTGATTACCCCACCCATAAAAAGCCTCAGAAGCTTATGTAAGTTTATTTTACAAAATGGACCGAAAATGTAAGTTTTTGTTTAAGCCCTGGGGCTTAGGGTGCAGAGTCTATGGATCCATTTACTTTGGTCAAAGATCTTACCAAGACCCTCACACCTAGGGCCCAACGATCAATGCCTATGATGGTTAATTCCCTAAAATTGCAGTCATGATGAGGCTTAGGGTCCTGTCACACATAACGACCGCTCCAGCGATCCCGACAGTGATAACGACCTGCCAGGATTGTTGGAGCGTCGTTACCTGGTCGCTGGGGAGCTGTCAAACAGGCAGATCTCCCCAGCAATCAGGGACCTGGGAGCCAACTCCCACATCACTGAAGGCGATGTCAGCGTCCTCCCTGCTTAGCGCTGCCTGTAAGGCAGTGAGGTCACTGATCGCTGGTTTCTCGCTGTCACACACAGTGATGTGTGTTGACCAGTGGGAAACCAACGATCAAAAAATGACCCAGAGCGCTTTACAGCAATCAGCGACCTCACAGCAGGGGCCTGATCACTGCTAAGTGTCACACAGAACGACATCGCTGGAGAGATTGTTGTAACGTCACAGTTACAACGATCTCTCTAACGATATCGTTATGTGTGACTGGGCCTTTAGGCTATGTTCACACAGTGAATTTTTACTGTGTTTTTGCTGCATTTTTTGGGGTCAGGTTTTACCTTCATTTTATCTTTGCTAACTAATCCTGCATTTTTGGTTCTCAGCAAAACCTATGTGATTCAGGGAAAAGCTGTCCACACACATTGGTTTTTGTTCTCTGCAGAAGGTGTCAACAACACATGTTTTGCTGTATTTTTGAAAGAATGAGCATGTCAATTCTTTCCTGCGGTTTTGGCATGGTTCTATGGCATAAACATAGAAAAAAATGCGCTAAAAAAAGTGAAAAAAAACAGGAGTAACCCACAGTAGAAAACACAGTTTGGAGAAACCTAGACACACCCCCTAAGGTTTTGCTGCGTTTTTGCTGTAGCAAAACCTTACATGTGTGTATAGAGCCTTAAAGCGCCTTGGTATTGTATTCAACAATGATATGTCATAAATAGTTTTTTGCATTCTCGATATCTTGGATGTGTTCCCTGACTCAGACTCTTAATTACTCCTCCAATGCAGTTATATGTGGGACTCACTACCTGAGAGTTAAGAAGTTAGCAAATTTCACACGTTTTTGATCCATCATGACTTTTTAATGTCTTTTTTTTTTCTTCACTAGATTTTTGTATGCTTCATACATACCACATGGATAAAAACCTTTTATTTTTGTTGATACATTACACTTTTTCATTTCTAGAGGTTTTGTACTGACTGCAAACTTATAAGTCACGTAAATTTTGCAAACTTCATGCTACCATGAAGGACATAGGTGGTAAATATGTTATTTAGGGTTGGGTCAGTCACGAGGACATTCCAGTGTTTGCCAACAAATGCTTTAAGCTCATTCCATTGAGAATTAAAAAATAGTGATCAGTCGTGAGTGATTTGTTACATTATCTTGTGGATACTTTTGTCAGAAGTGGAGATCATCTCTACATTTACTGGGCATTTTGTACCCACGTCTAATAACTCTTTGGCTGTACCTCCTTTCCACAAACTTGTAGGCCTGTTCTATAGATTGTAATTCAAAAGATTGATCTTCTGAACAAATTCTTTTAGCTCTTAAAAACTGAGCCAGAGGAATGAATGGTGGATGTTGGGTGTGAAGAGCTAGCGTGCAGTAACGAGTTGGTAGCAGTGGCCTTTCTAAATATTTGTGTTCTGTTTTCCCTATTTTCAGATGCCTCAGTCTTTAGATCAAGGATATCAACCCTTCTTCAACATTTATATGTGAGTTTAATATTAAGATAATTTTTAATTGAGTATAGAGATAAATTGTCCAATTTTTTCTCTGATTCCTTCCAAATAAACCAAGCATCGTCTATATAGCGTTTCCATTCATGCACTTGTGCCACTTCTTGTAGGATTCACCCTGAAAATCTCCCTCTACTAGGTGCCTAAGAAAGGGTTTGCATTTGAGGGGGTATAGGATTCCCCCATAGCTGCACCTTGTAATGGCAAATAAATGCTGCCGTTGAAATTAAAGATATTGTAATTGAGAATGAATTCCAAGAGGATCAAGACCAATTCCACAGTGGACCCATCAAGATCACTGATTTTAAGAAACCATGCTGTAGTTCTCAAAGCATCTTCATGCCTTATAGACGTGCATAAAGACTCCACATCCACCGTTACAATAATCATATTTTTATCCAGATGTATTTGGTTAAGTCTCTGTAGGGCGGATGTGGTTTCACGTACAAAGCAAGATAGTGTACAAATAAGTGTTTTGAGAAAATGATCTACAGTAACTGATATCATTTGTGCAAAAATAGAAAAAAACAAGTTGCACTCACCATCCAGGAATGAACTTTATTGTAAATAAAACATAACGATAGGAAGCAGGATGATGGCCATGTCGCGTACAACAAATTCTTCTATGGGTCCTATGCCTAATATATCCAAATATATATTTGTATAGCACCTGTACAATTATTAGTTATATGCGAAACATGCATCGACCTTTACACATCCTGCTTCCTCCCATTATGATTTAGTTATGATACAGCTCATTACTGGATGGTGAGTGCAACTTGCTCTTTTTTTAATAATTTTTGGACTATTTATCATTTAGCAGGTTTAGCATCATGATTCCTGATCAGTAAAAGCAGACTCAGATGTATTGGTTGGTCTTCAGGTTGTGCCAAAAATTGTCTTTTTTTTAAACTGAAATAATTTCACAAAGACCCCAGTTACCTGAAATAGATGGATTTTTGTGAGTTTTTGGAGTCAGGTACAATGTAGGAAGACAAGGATTGAGATTTTTAAAAGAAAACTGTCAGGTCAAGAATCCATATGTAAGTAGTGCTTTCATTTTCTAATCCTCGCTCTAAACTCTTTTTATGTATTTCTTTTATTTACATTTCCCTCCTATCTTCTGTAAACTACAAATAAAGAGATTCATTCCATCTGTCACTCACAGTGAATGATCCACTCAGTTCTCTGTTGTTCACTCTCCATGCATGAATACGCATATCACACATTCACACCTCATCACTGCACAGGAGATCACCGGGGGGGGGGGGGGGGGGGGGGGGGGCTGTATTCTTCTCTCTGCTTTGTTTGCAGCATCACTAGAGGTCAAATAGAACACATAAACTGTTACAGCACAGCAAGATATCTGCTTGCAGAAACAAATGGAGTCTAGATAAGGCAGATCTGTAATATCTCTCTCCCTCCATGTCCTCATCAGAACAGAAGCTACTGAAACCTGACACTGCACTGAGAGCATAGGGAGGAGGGAGGAGGAAGAAGAGAGCTGCTGAGAGGGAGTGCATAATTACATGACAGTTTATACAACACCCGGACTATTCCTGTTTGCTTATAATGGAGAGGACTAATCCAGGAACTCCCTGCAGGGTCTGACAATGCTGATAACATGGAAACTACAAACGGTACAATAATGATTTTACAGTTGTGGCCAAAAGTATTGACACCCCTGCAATTCTGTCAGATAATACTCAGTTTCTTCCTGAAATTGATTACAATCACAAATTCTTTGGTATTATAATCTTCATTTAATTTGTCTTCAATGAAAAAACACAAACGAGAATGAAGCAAAAAGCAAAACATTGATCATTTCACACAAAACTCCAAAATCGTCCAGACAAAAGTATTGGCACCCTCAGCCTAATACTTGGTTGCACAACCTTTAGCCAAAATAACTGCCATCAACCGCTTCCGGTAACCATCAATGAGTTTCTTACAATGCTCTGCTGGAATTTTAGACCATTCTTCTTTGGCAAACTGCTCCAGGTTCCTGATATTTGAAGGGTGCCTTCTCCAAACTGCCATTTTTAGATCTCTCCACAGGTGTTCTATGGGATTCAGGTCTGGACTCATTGCTGGCCACACTTAGAAGTCTCCAGTGCTTTCTCTCAAACCATTTTCTAGTGCTTTTTGAAGTGTGTTTTATGTCATTGTCCTGCTGGAAGACCCATGACCTCTGAGGGAGACCCATCTTTCTTACACTGGGCCCTACATTATGTTGCAAAATTTGTTGGTAGTCTTCAGACTTCATAATGCCATGCACATGGTCAAGCAGTCCAGTGCCAGAGGCAGCAAAGCAACCCCAATACATCAGGGAAGCTCCACCATGTTTGACTGTAGGAACTGTGTTCTCTTCTTTGAATGCCTCTTTTTTTCTCCTGTAAACTCTATGTTTATGCCTTTGCCCAAAAAGCTCTACTTTTGTCTCATCTGACCAAAGAACATTCTTCCAAAACGTTTTTAGGCTTATTCATGTAAGTTTTTGGCAAACTCCAGCCTGGCTTTTTTTTATGTCTCAGGGGTAAGAAGTGGGGTCTCCTGGGTATCCTACCATACAGTCCCTTTTCATTCAGACGCTGACGGATAGTACGGGTTGACACTGTTGTACCCTCGGACTGCAGGGTAGCTTGAACAGTTTGCACAGTGGTGCTGCACTGTATGGCAGTGCATCTCACTATGACGCCAGAGACAGCAAGTCTAGTTGTACCTGGCTGGACCAAAAATATGGCGGAGCCCCACATAATTTTTTTTTCTGAAATTAGGTCTATAGATATAAAAGGCTTCGCTGTATTTTTGGTTGCCAGCCAGGTATAACAAGGCAGCTTGGGGTTGGTGGCAGTCTGTAGGTGCCACGTTGTACCTGGCTGGACCAAAAATATGGTGGAGCCCCATGTAATTTTTTTTCTGAAATTAGGTCTATAATAAAAAAAATGGGTTTCTCTGTATTTTTGGTTGCCAGCCAGGAACAACTTGGCAATTGGGGGGCTAGAATCCTCAGTGTGGAGAGACCCAAATGTTGTGGCCCCTACCTACGCGAATTGCAACCCACAGCCACCCTGAAAATAACGCATTCATTAGAGGTGCCATTTTCTGGTGCTGTATCCCAACTCTTCCAGTTGCCCTTGTGCTGGCGGCACACAGGGGCTCTCCATACGCAACATGGTGTCCGCTAACAATTGCAATGGAAAATTAACTCCATTTGTTAGTGGACACCATGTCGCGTATGGAGAGCCCCTGTGTGCCTGAACATTGCAGCTCCCCCATTTTGTTAACTAAACTTCCCAAGGAACTTATCTAGATGAATAGTGAGCATTTTGAACCCCCAGGTGCATCACAAATTGATCCCTATAAATGAAAAAAAAACTTTTTTGTGAAAAAAAAGTATTTTTTCATTTTTATGGATCAATTTGTGAAGCATCTGGGAGTTCAAAGTGCTCACTATGCATCTAGATAAGTTCCTTGAGGGGTCTTGTTTCCAAAATGGGGTCATTTGTGGGGGAGCTTCAATATTTAGGCACACAGGGGCTTTCCATAACGCGACATGGTGTCCGCTAACAATTGAAATTTTGAAACCTGATTGATCCATCCCAAGACATGCCAGCTCTGGAGAGCTGATTTTCCTCACCAGCCTAGGGCCGAGTTTGCTTCACCACAATCAGAGCAGCCCACAGAGGAGATGCCGACATATGTGAGCTGGATTACGACTGTGCACCCCATATTTAGCCTGATTTGCAGCAAGATCAGGATCCAGTGCTGACCCTGCATGCCTGTAGAGGTCCCACCAGACCAGAGCTCAGAGTCAGGAGGAGGCAAGCTGTTCCATATGCCACCCAGGACACCCAGTGATCAAGTCAGGATCTTTCAGCATGTATGACCTTATTAAACCTGCATCCGGTGGATTGGCAAATCAAGAAGAGGAGGATGAGAAGGATGAAAAGGAGGTACTAATGGCAGAAGCCCTTGTTTCCCTGCCTTTCAGAGCACCCCCACCAGAGTCCTTCAACTGTGAGAATGCCATGTGGGTCCCCATACCCCCTCCCAGCAAGTATTCTTATAAGCATGAAACACACCTGGCCTTGTTATTTCTAGGAGAAATTAGGCTCTCAGATGCCCTCATCTGAGAGTGGCTGCAGTGGTCTAAGTGTAATCACTTTGAGGAGCAATGTACCTAGGGCTGGGTGTATTGACCTTCTTCCAGAAGAGGGGATATGGGTTACTAGTCGAAGACGGAAATGGTGACTGGTGCTATGTCAACTAAGCCACCCTGCAGTGACTATCTGCCTTCCTGACTCTATGTTGGTCACCTCCATGAAATGAAAGGCCTGCAAGGGGTGGTACGCAATGGGGGTAAGTCGCCTTGCTACCGCAGAGGATGTCGAGAAGAGGCAGCAGGAGGCTTACATGGAGATGATGGGGTCCTCGGGGTTGGCTAAGTCTGACCATGTTAGACAGCCAGCTGTAATGCAACCCACAGGTGCCAGAGATTACAAATGGCCTATTGGGGATGCGGTGTTCTTTTAGTGTGTGCTTGAAGGGCGAGACCATCCATTAACACCTCTGTCCTTCTCACCAGCGGTAGCCTTGATGAAGTGTGCTTTGGGAAAGCTGGTGGTGGAGAATGACCTCTGGAGGAGTAGCCTCTGTGAGCCACCGAGACATGCAGGAATAGCCACATATATCCTGTGAGATGTGGATGGAGTTTTTTCAGAAAAAAAACTTGAAAAAGGCCTATGTTTAATCGACTGACCCATTACAAGAAATGCTCCTGCTGGGACCCTGCTCCTTGCCCTGTTGGTCCCGACTGTTTGCAGCTCTGAGTTCTAAGACCTGACAAGAGCAAAGCCTGTTTTTTTTTTGCCTTGTGGCCAGGTAAGCCTAATTTTATTTTTCCCCTTGCCCCATTTAGCGCTGGTTGCACTTTCCCCCGATGGATTAGCAGGACTGGAGCCTTCGAGCTACACTTCAAAGCCCTAAATGGACGATACCCTTAATGGACTGTGCCCTTAATGCACTGTGCCCTACATGGATTGTGCCTTAACTGGACTGTGCCCAATTATTTTGATGGCCTGTACAACATTTTAATGGTCTCTGTTTATGCTTGTGGGACTTGCTGGGTGTAATGAACTTTTGTGTGAAAAGGGGAAAAATCGGAGGACTAGATGTGCCAGCGGAGTCATTTGTTTACAATGCTCAAGAACTATGAAGGACCCATTCATATGCTGATTGTCCCTGTGTTGTGCTACTAATTAAACAAAAGACTGACTGGCACACCAAGCAATGTGTACATATGCTAGCAGACAAAAAACACATAACTATTAAAACGTTATTCGCTGCACACTAGTGCACTTTAAATAACTCTATGGCTTTGCATTACTGCAGTGGGAACATTGGAAAAAAGGGAAAAATACAATCAGCTTACTGAAAATGGAACAGAGAAAATATGAAATAGCATTTCTCCTATAGGTATATTTGAATCGTAGGAGATGCTTAGCTAATGTATTGGCCAATCGTTATGAGCCCGATAACCATGACTGTGACGCAAGTCACTACAGTAATAATTAATCTCTGAGGTGTAGGAAAACAGACTGTAAAATAAATATAATAATATTACTACTTACTGGTAGTAAAGAGAGGTCAAAACAATCCGGGGTCAGGTCCAGGAAATGGCTAGAGATATTCAGAAGCGAAGTCCAATTTAAGCCAAAGTCAGGAAACCAAATGACAAAACAGAATACAGAGGAGCAGGCAGAAAGAGGAATCAGGTCACAAGCAGAGAGTCAAGTCCAGGTAAGGTAACTAATCAGGCAGGGTCTGGCTCAGAGCACAGAGAGATCAATCCTACACATCCAAAGGCAAGTGCACAATTGATTCAGAATAGGGCAGTAAGTTTGGTTAAGTAGACTTCTAATCAAGTGAGCTGAAATGCAGGTGATTTACAGCACAGAAGCAGTCCAGACTTACAATCTCCACAACAACCTAGTAAAAGACAAAGGCAGTATGGAGCTCATGACAATGATAAGGTGCATCTCATATAGCGGGACCCTAACCTGAAATGCCTCTGTGTGCATTTAAAAATCTGCTTGTATGGTTAACGGGCGGGCTGCACAGACAGAAAACATACTACAAATTAAACAAAATGCTGACTGCATACCAAGCAATGTGTACAGATTCTAGCAGTAAGCTAATTGTGTGTTGTGCTACTGCCACAATGAGAGAGGAGTCTAATGTATATGTGAGCTTCTGTGGACTTTATACTCCTGTTGGCCTATTGGCCTGTTTTAAGGAAAAACAGACTTGGATTCTATAGTTCAGGGATCTCAACCTGGTGAAATTGGGGTTGAGATGACCAAAAAAATGAAGGAAAACAATGTTTATAATGTTTTATCTGTGTTTTATGTGGGATTGTATGCATCATATTTCCAGGTGTCCTCTATGGCCAAAGAAGGCCATGGTTAAAGAGGGGAGGTATGTGGGGGGTGTTCATTGTCTCCATGAAGTCTTTGCCCTCTGAAGACATCACGTTTCTGTGTATTTTTATATATGTGTGTCTTTTAGAATTATTAGGAATAGTCTATGCTAAGTGCCTATTGAAAATGATCAGTGTTTGTGTAACATAAGTCTGAAAAATTACATCATATACCAACATGTGTTTTTTTTTTTAACTCTCCAACAGTAAAGCTTTTTAATTACACTCCTTGTGTTCTGGATTGTTTGTGCAAAGTAAGAGGTGCTTTGAAGCTCCCCTACAGATGCTGGAGAACCAGCCACAGGCCTCTGGCCTGAAGGTGTCAGGTATGAAAATGCAAGACACTACACACACTCCAGTAAAACAGGGTTGGGCAGCTCCAGTCCTCAAGGGCTGCAAACCATGCATGTTTTCAGGATTTACTTAGCATTACACAAGGTGTTGGAATCATCACCTGTGATGGTGATTAAATTATTACCTCTGCAATGCTATGGAAATCCTGAAAATGTGCACTGTTTGCAGCCCTTGAGGATTGGAGTTGCCCACCCCTGCTCTAGAAGTCTCTGTGGAGGTAGTATCAGGATTCTGTTGTCTTTCTACAGACTGACCACTATTGGCTGCTATTATTCACTTGGCAATTGGTCTGAAATTGTACTCCTTCCCACTGATGGCTGTTATTTAGGGATGAGCGAATACTGAAATATTCAGACTCGCTATACTCATAACGAGTAGGTCCCGATACTCGGCACCTGTTGCGAGTATAGCGAGTACAATGTAAGTCAATGGGGAATCAAGTAATGCGAGTAATTCCTCTGCTGCCAGACCCTATAAAGAGGTCTGGCAGCAGAGGATAAGGCTGCAATGGCCACATGATTGTTTAAAAGCTGGCGGTAAAAAGACGCCGGGTTTTAAACAATGATTTAGCCCCCTACTCGCTTCCCCGCAGCCTGACAGCGGGATCCTCCGCTCCCCCCGCTGCCTCCCCACCTGATCCTAAGTTAGGACCGGGCGGGTAGTGCAGCACCAGTGAGCGGGGAGCGCAGGAGCCAGGCGGGGAAGCTGGCGGTGAGAAGACTTCACCGCCGGTTTTCCCTATCTGTGCTCCCCGCTCACTGATGCCCCCTCCCCGCCCGGTCCTAACTTAGGATCAGGTGGGGAGGGGGCATCAGTGAGTGGGGAGCGCAGCACAGACCGGGAAAGCCCTGGTGCCATGGCTCACTGGGTAATAAAGGGGTTATGGCCAGCTTTGTGTTATCAGCTGGCCCTAAGCCTGAAATTCATGGGGTCACGGCAATATTAAACATGACCCCCATGAATTTCTAGTGAATTATTTACGAAAAAACACAACAGACTGAAAAAATATTTTATTAGAAATAAAACAAAAAAGACACTTAGAGACTCCATCTTTATTATAAATCCTCTTCCATCCGACGTAGTCCAATCCAGGGTTCTTCTTTAGCTCTGCTACATCTCTGGTAGAGAACCTCTACCAGAGATGTAGCAGAGCTGTGCACCCATGGGAAAGTTCATGTGAGTTCATGCAGGCAAGCATGAACTCACATGAAGCCTGCCAGCACTGCGCTACTTCAAATGAACAGCTGACCTGAATCAGCTGTTCATTTGAAACTACAGGCAGGAAAGCCGGCAGTGAGACTTCACCGCCGGCTTTCCCGGTCTGTTCTTCGCTCCCCACTCACTGATGCCCCCTCCCCGCTCACTGATGCCCCCTTCCCACCTGATCCTAAGTTAGGACTGGGTGTGTAGCGAATCACCAGGCAGCGGGGAGGGGGCATCTGTGAACGGGGAGCGCAGCATTGACAGGGAAAGCCAGCGGTGAAGTCTTCTCACCGCCAGATCCCCGCCAGGCTCCTGCGCTCTCCTCTCACTGGTGCTGCACTCCCCGCCCGGTCCTAACTTAGGATCGGGTGGGGAGGTGGCGGGGTAAGCGGAGGATCCTGCTGTCAGGCTGCAGAGAAGCGAGTAGGGAGCTTAATGATTGTTTAAAACCCGGCGGCTTTTTACCACCGGCTTTTAAACAATCATGTGGCCATTGCAGCCTTTTCCTCTGCTGCCAGACCTCTTTATAGGGTCTGGCAGCAGAGGAATTACTCGCATTTCCCATTGACTTACATTGTACTTGTTACTTTGTGAGTAATCGCAAGGATAGTCGCAGAGTAACGAGTAACCCGAGTACCGTACTATTCGGCGAGTACCGAATCGTAACGAGTATACTCGCTCATCCCTACTGTTATTATGTCCTGGCAAATCACCTTGTAATAAGATGGATGCTGCTGAACCTGTGAAAGCCATCTTGTTTCCTGTTTGGGCCTAGTTATCCACATGGGAACTTCACTCATTGTTTGAGTATTGTGTATAGTGTTGTGTCTAGCTCCAGACTCCAGCTCAGAACAGTATTGCCAAGATTGTTCCCACTTTTATCTGGATTGTTTCTCCAGATGTCCTCTCCTGCATTTTAGGACTTCCCTGCTTGTATCCCTCTAGCCATTGAATTCCAGCTACTGTTCCACCAGTATCGAAACACGTAGCCAGGGTGCAAGAAGAATCCTGGAGCACTTCCACCACAACTGTGGCTCTCCCCGGACTCCCTTACAAGCATATGGGGGGGTCACATTCACAAAAAGAATCCCCCATATGATGTGAGAGCAGGCACGCAGGTACTGGTGCCAGTGTGACTCAATGGGTCACAAAGGAGCTATCCCGCGAGTTTAAACTGCACTGCACTTCCTGACGTCACCGCTCTTCATGCACACTGTCTCACGATACTGGCGAGATATACCTGCTACATTTCATGCAATTGAACGGCTCTCGTAAGACAGAGAGTGTGATGAGCGCTGATGCCACTGAGGTTATTTCAGGTCACACAGTGGAATTCCCTGATGTGTGATACCTGTCATGCAACTGAGACAACCTCAGTGAAATCACAGCTTGTCACACTGCCGGGTCAAACTCCTCTCACATTACTGAAAAGTATTAGAGTAAGCACTATTCATTCCAGTGAATCACAATATACCAGCAAATCGACTACTGGGTAGTAAAAAATCATGCATCACTACAGAGAACACTGCCATTGACAGTTTGTCTATCACCTCCACAACCATGTTTGTCATTTTGCATGGTGATTCTGCTTACCTATAGAGCTCATTTTTATTCAAGGGGTGTCCACTTTTTGGACAACCCCTTCTTAATTCTATATTTGCCTCTTTAAAATAATAACATATATACTCACCCCTAGTGTGGACGCTGTTAGAGCGGTGTTGGCACTGGATCTGGATTGTGTCTTATCAGCGATAGGTCACTGCATCTGGATTGTGTGACCTATCACTTCCTCTGGATGTGTTTGATTTGTCCAATATGGGGAGAGTGAAGGCAACACTTCTTGGTTGCAGGGATCTTGTGACATAGTAATGTCACATGATCTCCAGGAGATCTAGGGCTGACACTCTGGAAAGTCGCTGGTTTAGCAGATTGATATCTGCAAGTGGTAATACTACTCTTGTCCTCTAAATGAACAAATTGCTACTACAAAACTTAGTCTGGGCACTAGGGGTCATGGCTGTACCCATGGATACTGAACTGCTGCTATACCTTGCACATGAGGAGGTGTTTGAAGAAGACGGTTGGAGAAGGAGTACAGAGGCGGCAAGAGGGACCCAGTGGTGTTGGGATCAGCACAAAACTAAAGATGGATGGTGTTGTGGAGTGAAATCAGCCCCTGTTAGTAAATCTGGTGGTGTGACTGGTCACAGTTAATCTAATCAGGTAGGGAAAGGTAGATAGGGTTTGCAACATTGCAAGGGACACCTCATCGCAAGGAATGCAGAGGAGCTCAGCATGTAAAGACTTCATAGAGACTGTTTGTTAATCTTCATTTGCATATGTATGTATTATAGGACTCTTTGACTCAGGAAAAGCTTCTTTAAACTAGTGGCCCGATGTTAAAAGCAGCAAGTTCATTTCTATGGCATTGCTTATTGCTGGTGGAGTATGTGAATATCCTTTCAGGGCGTCCACTTCAAGCGTATAATTAAGGAGAACCGTGCAATGTATACACATTGTTGTTGTTTGCTTTGTTAGCTGTAATAAGGGATATTAGGGTAGAAAAGGGGTACCCACTAGTGATGGGCGAATCTACTCGCTAGGACTCGTTACTCGGCGAGTAGTAAGGGACTCGCAGGACTCGCTACTCGGCGAGTTTCCCAGCGAGGACTCGCAAAGTAGCGAGTCCAATGCAATTAAATGGGAATCCTAGTTTTACTAGCGAGACTCGCTCTATCACATCGCTATGTAGCTTGAATCTCCCCCAAATCGTTTAGAGAATGGCACCGCTTCACGGATACCCGCTGTAAGTAGCGATTCCGAGCGAGTCGTAGCGACTCCTAGCGAATCCTAGCGAGTCTACGAATCCGAGTCCTGTATTCTGTATTCGGGACTCGCGAATACAGAATCTGTTATGTTCCGACAAATCTTCCGAGACAGCCTAGCGTGTTAGGTCAGACAAACTTGTGAAGATGGACAAGGATGTTAGCCAATCTTATTCAGTAATGCCACAGCCCTCTTCTTGTGGCATTACTATGATTGGCTTCTGTCCATCGTGATGGCTATGTCATCGATGACAGGCAAGGCTGTATATAAGCCTTGCCACCGCCATTTTGAGCACATTTCTCTGAAGATCTGAGCTAGAACAGGGTGAGGTAGATTCTGGAGCAGATCATAGGGATTGTCAGTGAGTGTAGGGAACTTCAAGATTCCTTATATTAACCCCAAACAGCTCTTGTGAGAGCTAGCAGGAGGACAGAGGAGTACTGTGTACTGTGACACTTTAGGCAGGCAGGGAAGCAGGGAGCTGCAGCCTTTATAGTGTTCACAGGAGCGACCTCATAGCTTCGCTTACTCACTCAGCTGTTCTAATAGCTGAAGTGAGAGGCTTAGCTGAGGTACTATTTACAATTTTTTGCCAGCTGATAGATTTTGGGTCCTAAAAACCCCTTCAGCGTTATTTTGTCTGTGGCAGAACAGTGCGTTGCTGCTCTCCTAGCTGCAAATAGCACGTACGCCACCTACTTCTGCGACTAATTGTGCGCACTTAATAATTTTTTTCAGGGAATAGTGTGCTGCTTCACTGCCAAGTGTTAGCACACACTTAACCCGCCAGTAAGTGACGCCTGCAGCAACACCAAACTCCATCTCGGTGGCTGTGCGCACTTTCTAATTTTTTCAGGGAATAGTGTAGTGCTTCACTGCTCAAGTGGTAGCACACACTTAACCCGCCAGTAAGTGACGCCTGCAGCAACACCAAACTCCATCTCGGTGGCTGTGCGCACTTTCTAATTTTTTCAGGGAATAGTGTAGTGCTTCACTGCCAAGTGGTAGCACACACTTAACCCGCCAGTAAGTGACGCCTGCAGCAACACCAAACTCCATCTCGGTGGCTGTGCGCACTTTCTAATTTTTTCAGGGAATAGTGTAGTGCTTCACTGCCAAGTGGTAGCACACACTTAACCCGCCAGTAAGTGACGCCTGCAGCAACACCAAACTCCATCTCGGTGGCTGTGCGCACTTTCTAATTTTTTCAGGGAATAGTGTAGTGCTTCACTGTCAAGTGGTAGCACACACTTAACCCGCCAGTAAGTGACGCCTGCAGCAACACCAAACTCCATCTCGGTGGCTGTGCGCACTTTCTAATTTTTTCAGGGAATAGTGTAGTGCTTCACTGTCAAGTGGTAGCACACACTTAACCCGCCAGTAAGTGACGCCTGCAGCAACACCAAACTCCATCTCGGTGGCTGTGCGCACTTTCTAATTTTTTCAGGGAATAGTATGTAGTGTGTCTAATGTCACTTGGTCGATTCAACAGTTGGTTAGCACACACTTAACCCGCCAGTAAGTGACGCCTGCAGCAACACCAAACTCCATCTCGGTGGCTGTGCGCACTTTCTAATTTTTTCAGGGAATAGTGTAGTGCTTCACTGCCAAGTGGTAGCACACACTTAACCCGCCAGTAAGTGACGCCTGCAGCAACACCAAACTCCATCTCGGTGGCTGTGCGCACTTTCTAATTTTTTTCAGGGAATAGTGTAGTGCTTCACTGCCAAGTGGTAGCACACACTTAACCCGCCAGTAAGTGACGCCTGCAGCAACACCAAACTCCATCTCGGTGGCTGTGCGCACTTTCTAATTTTTTCAGGGAATAGTGTAGTGCTTCACTGTCCAAGTGGTAGCACACACTTAACCCGCCAGTAAGTGACGCCTGCAGCAACACCAAACTCCATCTCCGTGGCTGTGCGCACTTTCTAATTTTTTCAGGGAATAGTGTAGTGCTTCACTGCCAAGTGTTAGCACACACTTAACCCGCCAGTAAGTGACGCCTGCAGCAACACCAAACTCCATCTCGGTGGCTGTGCGCACTTTCTAATTTTTTCAGGGAATAGAGTAGTGCTTCACTGCCAAGTGGTAGCACACACTTAACCCGCCAGTAAGTGACGCCTGCAGCAACACCAAACTCCATCTCGGTGGCTGTGCGCACTTTCTAATTTTTTCAGGGAATAGTGTAGTGCTTCACTGTCAAGTGGTAGCACACACTTAACCCGCCAGTAAGTGACGCCTGCAGCAACACCAAACTCCATCTCGGTGGCTGTGCGCACTTTCTAATTTTTTCAGGGAATAGTGTAGTGCTTCACTGTCAAGTGGTAGCACACACTTAACCCGCCAGTAAGTGACGCCTGCAGCAACACCAAACTCCATCTCGGTGGCTGTGCGCACTTTCTAATTTTTTCAGGGAATAGTGTAGTGCTTCACTGCCAAGTGGTAGCACACACTTAACCCGCCAGTAAGTGACGCCTGCAGCAACACCAAACTCCATCTCGGTGGCTGTGCGCACTTTCTAATTTTTTCAGGGAATAGTGTAGTGCTTCACTGTCAAGTGGTAGCACACACTTAACCCGCCAGTAAGTGACGCCTGCAGCAACACCAAACTCCATCTCGGTGGCTGTGCGCACTTTCTAATTTTTTCAGGGAATAGTGTAGTGCTTCACTGCCAAGTGGTAGCACACACTTAACCCGCCAGTAAGTGACGCCTGCAGCAACACCAAACTCCATCTCGGTGGCTGTGCGCACTTTCTAATTTTTTCAGGGAATAGTGTAGTGCTTCACTGTCCAAGTGGTAGCACACACTTAACCCGCCAGTAAGTGACGCCTGCAGCAACACCAAACTCCATCTCGGTGGCTGTGCGCACTTTCTAATTTTTTAAGGGAATAGTGTAGTGCTTCACTGCCAAGTGGTAGCACACACTTAACCCGCCAGTAAGTGACGCCTGCATCAACACCTAACTCCATCTCGGTGGCTGTGCATTTGTCAACAATGTCCCAAAAACACCAGATTCCCAAAAACCAGTCTGCAAAGGGACAGGGACGAGGTCGGGGCCCTAGCAGTCGTGAACAACAAGGCACTGGTAGAAGTAGACAGACAAGGATTGATCGATCCACCTTCCTGCTGTCTAAATTTCCCAGTACTCAACCGAAACGTGTCTTGAGGCCGGAAGATCAAGACCAAATAACATCTTGGATGGCTGACAAGACCTCAACCACGGGTTCTGGCAGCACACAATCATCCTTGACACCATATTCAAGTGCCGCTACTGACAAAGCGGGGTCATCTAATCCACAAAATCTTCCTATTTCCTCAAGCCATCGCCAGACGGAGGAAAATTTAGACCGTGAACTTGGGCATTCGGAAGATTTATTTGGTTCTTATCAGCCATTCAGACAACCGGACCTTTCTTTGTCACTGCCTGAACAGATACTTGAACCAGACGTACATTCCATCTATGGACAAAGTTTGGATTCACCTCGTCCTGAAGAACGTCCCTTTCAACAAAGCCATAGACCGTCTCAGGAGGTGGAGGATGATGATGATGATGAGACACACATCTCATCTGGCCAGCCTGACCAGTCACGTTATCCAGATGACTTTGAGGAGGAGGGGGTGGATGATGAGACCACTGATCCAACCTGGACACTTGACATGCAGAGCCAACAGAGCAGCCAGGAGGAGGAAAGTGGTTATTTACCACCGCCTAAAGCACCCAGGCTTACTCCTTTATCCCGAATCCAAGCTGTGACAACAGTAGCCCAAATTGTGTCAACTGTTGCACAAACTGTACCAACTGTTGCCCCAACTTTAAGAACAGTTGGCCAAAATGTGTCTACAGTTTGTGTTGGCCAGACTCATCCTTCAGTTCCTACACCACAACCTAAAGGACGAACATCCATTGTCTGGAAATTTTTCAAAGATAGCCCATCAGTACCAAATGTGGTTATATGTAACATCTGCTATGCCAGGCTGAGCAGAGGCCAGGGCAAAGTAAACTTGAGCACGAGCAGTATGCGAAAACACATGACTCTTAAGCACCCAAGTCAGTGGTTGGCCCATCAGGGTTCGACATCAGGGCCTTCTGACCTCAACACCGTTATGCCACTTCAGAATCGTCCTTCACCATCTACTGTTCATGCAGCAGCTCCTACTCATACGATCTCACCACAAGCTGCGTTAGACCAGAGATATGACAGTAGTCAAGTGACTTGTGAGTCTGCGCCAAATGTCCAGTTGTCTGTTCCACAGCTGTATGAGAGGCAGCGGAAGCACCCATCCACACACCCTTTTTCTCGACAAATGACAGCGCAAATTTCTAAGCTGTTAGCTGTAGAAATGCTGCCATTTAGGCTTGTTGATACTGAGGCTTTTAGGGAGTTGTTGGCTGTGGCAGCACCACGATACACTGTCCCCAGTCGCAATTTTTTTTCACGTACTGCCATACCCGCGCTACATCTGGACGTGGTTAACAACTTGAAGCGTGCACTGACAAATGCTGTGAGCGGAAAAGTTCACCTGACAACTGATACCTGGACAAGTACTTGTGGACAGGGCAGATACATATCCCTGACAGCTCACTGGATCAACCTTGTCGAGAGTGTCCCAAAGTCTAATAGTGGAATATCTGCGATCCTACCAACTCCACGAATAGCGGGCACAGCATCATTCCGGGTGTCCGCGTCCTCATATACTTCTACAACACAATGTGCGTCTTCAACTTCCTTGACCACTGCTGATTTGTCCGCCACATCACGTCAAAGTTGGGAGCTTTGCAGTACTGCATCAGCCAGGCGACAACAGGCTCTTCTTAAGCTCATCTGTCTAGGTGACACACCTCACACTGCAAACGAGCTGTGGAAAGGTGTTAAACAACAGACAGATGAGTGGCTGGCCCCACTGCAACTACAACCAGGTCTTGTTGTCAGTGATAACGGACGAAACCTTGTTGCAGCAATAAAGCTCGGTAAACTTCAACACGTGCCTTGCATGGCTCACGTACTGAATCTTGTAGTTCAGAAATTCTTGAAAAATTACCCAGAGTTATCTGATCTACTAGAGAAGGTGCGTAGAAATTGCGGACATTTCCGACATTCATCAACGGCACTTGCAAATCTATCTGCCCTTCAACAGCAATTTAATTTGCCCAAACACAGATTAATTTGCGACATGCCCACACGATGGAATTCTACATTCCATATGTTGGCTAGGTTCAATGAGCAGCAGAGGGCTATAGCGGAATATCAGCTGCAACATGCCCGTCACCCAGGAAGTAATACAAGACACATTGGTACGATGGAGTGGGTCTGGATCGCTGACCTTTGCGAGGTTCTAGAGAACTTCGATTACTGCACAAAACTGGTCAGCGGTGATGAGTCCATTATTAGTCTCACCATCCCCATGCTGTGTTTGCTTACAGATTCTCTCCTGAATCTTAAAACAGAATCATTGAGGGCACAGCAGAGGGCTATGGATCCACATTTTAACATCCAGGATCAGAGCCAGCAAAGCCAATTTCAGCCGGCAACATTGGCTGCAGAACAAAACAGTGATGAGGAAGATGAAGACGATTTATTTCTCCATGGTACTGAGGTGCACCCTGATGGAACTCCCAACCCCAGTTTTATGTCGGTACAGCATGGGTGGGCTGAAGAGCAGGAGGCGGAGACCGATTTTGAGACCATGATGCCTATTGTTCATCAGTCTGGTGACACAGAAGACATGAGTCTTTGTAGCCTAGCACACATGTCTGACTTCATGTCTCAATGTCTGTCCCAGGATCCACGCGTCATTAACATCTATGACAGCGACCTCTACTGGTTGTCAACATTCCTTGACCCACGCTACAAAGACAAGTTTCCATCGCTGCTGTTGCAGTCACCAAGGGGCTTAACGATGGATTATTTCAAAAGTGTGGTGGTTGACAATTTAATGTCAATTTCACCATCTGACTCCGCTATACCACGAACAAGCAGCTCTTTGCCACAGCAGCCTTTGGTTCGAACACAAACTGCCACATTGTCAAGAAGAGGTGGTGGTAAGATGTCCACCAACTGGGCGATGTTCAACAGACCTTCCAATCTGCAACGGATTGTGCCTACGGTCCCCTTGTCTAGGAGACAAACATTGTCAAACATGTTGAACGAGTATGTGTGTGACACTACCAGCTTCTTAACCGACCCCTCTGTACCCTTTAATTACTGGGTTTCCAAGCTTCACGCTTGGACTGAGCTGTCTTTGTATGCCTTGGAGTTGCTGGCCTGCCCAGCTGCTAGTGTGACATCAGAGCGTGTTTTTAGTGCCGCTGGGGAATTGTCACTGATAGAAGGTCACGGCTGACTACAGAAAATGCCGACAGACTCACTCTCATTAAGTTTAACAAGGACTGGATATCATCAAAGTTCTTAACCCCTTCAGACGAGAGTACCCAAACCTAGAGGGACATTTTCAAATTTGTTACGTTTGGCTCAGTGCGGTTTAAACATTATGTCCTCTTCTTACACAAAGGATAAACAATGTCCCTCTGCTAAGAAGATTGGATAAATAATGTTCCTGCTACACTTGCTGCATGACAACAAAACTACACAATCAGTGTCAGTAATGTTACTTTAATAATGCATGCACTTGTGATGTTTTTTGACCGTTGAATTATGTCAGACAATCCAAAACAGTCTCTTGGCTGAATTTTTTAAGGCAACAAGCCTATGCCTGCATTCTGGGCATTTCTCAAACTGAAATAAAACATATAGTTTGGCTCAAGTGCCTTGCATAAATTTTAAAAATGTTGATCTCGCCCCTTGGGCTAATTTTTTGAGGCTACAAGCCTATACCTGCATCGAATACGTTGCTTGTACTATGCTCACAGGACAAGCAAATAGTATGGGCCACGCGCCCTCCTCAACTTCCAAATAGAGTTGATCTCGCCCCTTGGGCTAATTTTTTGAGGCTACAAGCCTATACCTGCATCGAATACGTTGCTTGTACTATGCTCTCAGGACAAGCAAATAGTATGGGCCACGCGCCCTCCTCAACTTCCAAATACAGTAGATCTCGCCCCTTGGGCTAATTTTTTGAGGCTACAAGCCTATACCTGCATCGAATACGTTGCTTGTACTATGCTCACAGGACAAGCAAATAGTATGGGCCACGCGCCCTCCTCAACTTCCAAATAGAGTTGATCTCGCCCCTTGGGCTAATTTTTTGAGGCTACAAGCCTATACCTGCATCGAATACGTTGCTTGTACTATGCTCTCAGGACAAGCAAATAGTATGGGCCACGCGCCCTCCTCAACTTCCAAATACAGTTCATCTCGCCCCTTGGGCTAATTTTTTGAGGCTACAAGCCTATACCTGCATCGAATACGTTGCTTGTACTATGCTCACAGGACAAGCAAATAGTATGGGCCACGCGCCCTCCTCAACTTCCAAATAGAGTTGATCTCGCCCCTTGGGCTAATTTTTTGAGGCTACAAGCCTATACCTGCATCGAATACGTTGCTTGTACTATGCTCTCAGGACAAGCAAATAGTATGGGCCACGCGCCCTCCTCAACTTCCAAATACAGTTCATCTCGCCCCTTGGGCTAATTTTTTGAGGCTACAAGCCTATACCTGCATCGAATACGTTGCTTGTACTATGCTCACAGGACAAGCAAATAGTATGGGCCACGCGCCCTCCTCAACTTCCAAATAGAGTTGATCTCGCCCCTTGGGCTAATTTTTTGAGGCTACAAGCCTATACCTGCATCGAATACGTTGCTTGTACTATGCTCTCAGGACAAGCAAATAGTATGGGCCACGCGCCCTCCTCAACTTCCAAATACAGTTCATCTCGCCCCTTGGGCTAATTTTTTGAGGCTACAAGCCTATACCTGCATCGAATACGTTGCTTGTACTATGCTCACAGGACAAGCAAATAGTATGGGCCACGCGCCCTCCTCAACTTCCAAATAGAGTTGATCTCGCCCCTTGGGCTAATTTTTTGAGGCTACAAGCCTATACCTGCATCGAATACGTTGCTTGTACTATGCTCTCAGGACAAGCAAATAGTATGGGCCACGCGCCCTCCTCAACTTCCAAATACAGTTCATCTCGCCCCTTGGGCTAATTTTTTGAGGCTACAAGCCTATACCTGCATCGAATACGTTGCTTGTACTATGCTCACAGGACAAGCAAATAGTATGGGCCACGCGCCCTCCTCAACTTCCAAATAGAGTTGATCTCGCCCCTTGGGCTAATTTTTTGAGGCTACAAGCCTATACCTGCATCGAATACGTTGCTTGTACTATGCTCTCAGGACAAGCAAATAGTATGGGCCACGCGCCCTCCTCAACTTCCAAATACAGTTCATCTCGCCCCTTGGGCTAATTTTTTGAGGCTACAAGCCTATACCTGCATCGAATACGTTGCTTGTACTATGCTCACAGGACAAGCAAATAGTATGGGCCACGCGCCCTCCTCAACTTCCAAATAGAGTTGATCTCGCCCCTTGGGCTAATTTTTTGAGGCTACAAGCCTATACCTGCATCGAATACGTTGCTTGTACTATGCTCTCAGGACAAGCAAATAGTATGGGCCACGCGCCCTCCTCAACTTCCAAATACAGTTCATCTCGCCCCTTGGGCTAATTTTTTGAGGCTACAAGCCTATACCTGCATCGAATACGTTGCTTGTACTATGCTCACAGGACAAGCAAATAGTATGGGCCACGCGCCCTCCTCAACTTCCAAATAGAGTTGATCTCGCCCCTTGGGCTAATTTTTTGTGGCAACAGGCCTATGCCTGCATCGAAAACGTGGCTTGTACTAAGATCCTGCTGGAGCATGGCGAAGGGTCCCACTGTACGCTACGGAGATAACGCGTAGACGCGCTCTGTTGCAAGTAGACGTCCCAGCCTATCGCATCTGTGTTCCCAGTGTTGTTGCCATACCGAGTCATTAAGTCACCCCCCCACAAACACAGGCACTATTTATTTGTAAGCAACATTTGTATGTGCAGTCATGATTTTCCACATAATAACCAAGGTGCCTTCATGCGCCATGCGGGCCGTAAAGTACTTGCTAATGATGATGACTTTAAGCCCACCCACAAAAAAAACCTACACATCCATTCCCTCAAAAAAGACAGACACAAAGCAGTTTTTGTCAACTGGGTATTATTTCGCCATAATGGCAAAGATGTCAGAATTTTTTTTTTTTTTTTGGGGTTTAAACTTAGTAAAAAAAAATAATAACATAACAAAGAAATTGTGCAATGCACAGGAACAAAAAATAAACAAAAAAAAAAGAAGGGGTCTACAGCTGGTGGAAGGTTGCCGCATCCTCCGGCCTTGGCTGTAACGTGGCACCATCACCCTGGTCGTTGAGTAGGTCCAGGGCCCCATGCAGTACCTCACCCAGTGGTTGGAAGCCTGTAGGCTGGGGCATCTGGGCCGGTTGGCCTTGGCTTGGTAGGCCACTGATTCTTGGACACCACCTCTGGGTCGCAACATACCTGTCCCGGGGTGTGGCCCTGTCCAGGATGTTAGATCTGCTGAGCCGCCACTCCTCCAAAAAATCAAACACCTGCCCAGGATGGTTTGGGGGCCTACACGCATCGAGGACAATGTGTATTGCTGACCATGCCCGCAGTCTTCTCTCGAATGGAATGTCATCCAAGAACGGTATGAGACTGCGGGCAAAGTCAGCACTACACTGTCCTCTGCGGTCTTGTGGTGCCCCCGGGATCAGAGCAGGGCTGCTGGGGTTCCAGTGACTCCCCACACTGCTGCTGGCAGTCGGCACTGGAGGGCGCTGGTGTGGCCCTTCATCCTCCTCTTCTTGTATCTGCGGCCCCAAAGGTGGTGGTGGTGGTGGCGGCGGTGGTGGTGGTGGTGGTGGTGGTGGTGGCGGCGGTGGTGGTGGTGGCGGCGGCGGTGGTGGTGGTGGTGGCGGTGGTGGTGGTGGTGCTACTCCCTCCTCCTCATCTGGTGGGGGTTGAGGGGCCTCCCTCCCCTCCTCAGGCAGCTGTGGTGGCGGGTTCCAACGCCGCCTCCGAAAGTGAGCAGCTCTGTGGGTAAATATAAAAAACATTTGGTGAATGGGTTGCCTTTGGAAACAAAACCATAGGCCAAACATAACATGTGCACGCTTTTTTGACTCAGTGTATCTGTGTATTCTGTGTCTTTTCATTGTTGCCCTTAAGATGGAATTGCAGCAAATAAATTAATGACATTTTTGGCTCATGCCTCAAACTATATTGTATGTGTGGGTACTGTTGCTCCACGATTTTTTGCCATTACATTACAAATTTTAAAATTAGTCTGCACTATTACACTGTGCCATGACTTAGGCAGGACAGCTATGTAGTCACTTGAAGACATATTAGTGGCCACAACTAATGTTTTGACTTTTTGTGGAAACTTTATGTGGACAAAGCTATAGCCTGACACTGTGAGGCAAACACATTATTCAGGGTTCTTTGCCATCAGATGGACACAAAAACACACAGTGTGGACGGCCTTGGTCTCAATGCACATAACCCAGATCTATAGGGCAGGTGAGCAAGACAGGAAATGGAGTCCTGCAGCATAGGTGACACATGAGCATTTGCCGTTAGTGGCCTACACTCCTTGTTGCTGCCATGTATGCTAATCAGGAATGTCTTGGTAAATAAAACACAACAAACAGATGGCTTGGGATTTGAAACGACTGTAATGGACATAGAGTATGGGGTTGTCTTTGAGCAGCAGGTCACACATCGTTGGTGCCAAACAAGGTGGTATGCACAGATGGACAGTTTTAGTTACTCCAACGGGGCCGAACCAAAAAACGGGAACAGCAAGGACAAACCTCGGGTTTCCTAAAGGACCTTGGACATAAAAGGCTGTTGCACTTAAAATATGGCCCTCTTTAGTTTGATTTAATACAGCATTAATACGCTATGTTTTCCGGAGGATTCGTAATGTGGCCATGAGTTAACGACAAAAAAAGTACAATTCACATGTGGGCCCTAATATCTACCCCATCACCTTGCAGCCCCAAATAAACCCATGGGAAAACTGAACCACACATATTTGTAGTGATACAGGGTATGTTCTGAAATGTGTGTGAATGTGTCAGCAATCTGGGATGGTGTACAAACAGTTTAGTGCAAAAGGGGTATATCCTTGCAACGTTATTTTGCCGAAAAAAACACCCACAACTAAATGTGTAGGGATGTATGTGGCCCTTATGCAAGTCGAGGCCATTAGGAACTGATACAACTGAGGCTTATGACAGGCAAACCAGACAGGGCCACAGACCTTAGAGGCCATTGGAGGGAAGAACATGGCTTTGTTCCACAAACATGCCAACAATAATAGCTAATTGTGAGGTCACGGAACATTGTGTCTGACCACCCTGCAGAACATTGCTTATTTGTCCAAACGTCACAATGTGACTATAAATGTGTATGTCCTGGATCATTGCCAAAGGTGATAGAATTGTGTTGCACCATGGCAGAAACAAACCCCTGTGTGGGTATGTAAACCAGCACACTCATTATAGAGCTTCATACGTACATTGTGTGCCCTCGTGGACAGGGTCCTCTCCTCTTGTACCTGTATGACCTGATTGTCTTCATGGACTGTTTTTTGTCGTTAACCCTTATCCTCATGTAAAGTGCCATGGAACCTAATGGCGCTATATTAAAAAATAATAATAACAATAATAGTAAACAACAGTGCGGCAGACACATACCTTGGCATACGGGCCACCGGTTCCAGAAATGACAGCCGTTCATAGTGGCAATATATTATGCCGTGACCAGCTTCCGGGCCCCCCTCCAGGATCCTCCGGTGTTGCCGCTTAAATTGGTCGCGGCAGCTCCTCCAGCGCTTCATAATGTGGTCAACTGTGAAATGATTTCAAACCGGGTTTAGACCTCTTTAACATTTGAAACACTAAAAGTATGTGTACAAATCAACAATAACATTTTAATCATGTTGTGTGTGAAATGTGTATACAAGGCACATGGAAACGACAGTGTGGAACATCATCAACAGCATTACGGACATTGAGCTCACGTGGCCACAATCACAAATGGGGCAGGGCACATGTCAATGCATAGAGAATGTAATAGTGCGGGCACCAGACTCCGCTCATTAGTGGTATTTATATACACCCAACCCCCTGGCCTTCAGAGCCAGGAGGAACAGCCCTTAAACTAAGTGTACTATTGTGAACCCATCCAAATATAGGCAACCATGCAACGGCGCATTATAACACATTGAGGGCCCTGTATACCCTACTATGGGGGCCCTGTATGCCCACGGGGGCCCTGTATACCCACGGGGGCCCTGTATACCCACTGCTGTGGTCTTGTATACCCACGGGGGGGCTGTAGACCCTACTATGAGGGCCCTGTATAATCACTGGGGGCCATGTATAGCCAGTGCTGGGGGACCTGTGTACCCACGGGGGGGCTGTATACCCTAATATCGGTGGCATATATACACACTGGGGGGGCCTGTATACTCTGCAGGTGGAGCTGTATACTCTGCTGGGGGGATGTCCAACAGTGATAGCCGCTGTATACAAGAATGGCGGTCAATATGGTTTCCCACTTTTTTGGGGCTAAAGTAGGGGGGTCGGCTTATACACGGGTCGGCTTATACACGACTATATACGGTAAATGCAATATAACGTGTGAACACATTTAACTCACCCATATTGCTCTGCACATCATGGCCACAACGATGAAACGTTGGGAAAACGCTCTGTGCGATCTCCCTCCAGGCCGTAGTCCGCTGGACATTATCCCCATATGCAGGGTCAGTGGGCAGCCAAAGCAGGGGCCGAGCCTCCACCAGAGCAATTAATTGCAGGGTGTCGACAGGAGCCATGCTTCCTCGCTGTGACTTTATGCGCGTCCAGCCAGGAAGCTCGAGTCGGCTTATTTCCTGTTTGCACAAAGCATGTGGTTTGCTGCAGAAAGTCGCTTGCCTCGCCTCCAACACATGCGACGTTGGCCTCGGAGACAGCAGCAAAATACAGTTGCCAGTGGGGCTTCCGACACGGCAATGCGAGCGCTTTCCGACACACATCTGCGATTTTTAAATCACACATTACTCGCTATTATTCGCTTCCCCATTCATTAACATTGGACTCGCTAGACTCGCAACGAGTAGCGAGTCCCGGGCTCGGACTCGGTAGAGTCAAGCGAGTCCGAGTAATTTAGGATTCGCCCATCACTAGTACCCACAATTCATTGAAATTTATGTGGGAGGTGGGTGTAAAATTATATACGCAGGAGAACCATGTGCCACAGTCACGGTAAAATCCTGGATAGGCCCAATACTGGAAAAGGGTGGGAGTGGCATAGCCTTGGGTATAATATTTCCCTCTTCTGTGAAGCAGACACTTGGGGTTTCCCAGGCTGTTTAATTTGTAGTGTATGGTTAATGGCTGTTGTGGCCCATATCATGCCTGAAATCATACATTGTTATTTGTTGGGATGATATAAAAAGAAAGTTTGGTTTACTATCAAATTGTGTATTCCATATTCACAGCAACCTGTGGCGGTTGTTACACCGACACCAGCGATTAGTATAAGAGCAGAAATACGCTATGCGAGATGCATGGGAGATTCTCGCAAGAGTTGCGCATGACTCACCCGAATCAGCCTCCCCCTTTCTGGACGAGAACGTGGAGCTGCATGGTAACAAACAGCTGACACACTCCTGTCCAAAGTGACGGCGGCAGGATCTGAGTGAGTCATGTGAGAGTCTTGCGAGTGTCTCTGCCCTGAGTGTTATTATTATCATACATGGGGGGAAATGTGTCATAGTGGCCAGGTGTAAAACCTGGCCTAGAAACTAATTAGTGATAATTAGTGCACCCAGCAACCCACAGAATCCAGGCTGACATCATCGACTACATATTGAGGTACTGTTTACTGATTTTCAATTTTCTCTTATCCAGACCCTGATCTTCATCTTTACATCTGGATTCTACCTTTGTCTCTCCAATTTAGATTGTTGTCATGTATTTGACTCCTGACCCGTCTGTAGATATTCTCTTTGTATCCTCCTCTAATCATTTGCATTTTGATGGCTTTTTGGGTAATGGCCCATGAATCCATCCATATGTCTTTGTTTCAAATTTTCCTAGCATTTTGTTATTTTGGAAAACACTGTTCTAGTGGCATGGTGTACCCCTCACACTAAAACCTTCCAATGTTGGTCAATGTACAGGGTGGGCCATTTATATGGATGCACCTAAATAAAATGGGAATAGTTGGTGATATCAACTTTCTGTTTGTGGCACATTAGTATATGGGAGGGGGGAAACTTTTCCAGATGAGTGGTGACCATGGCGGCCATTTTGAAGTTGGCCATTTTGGATCCAACTTTATTTTTTTCAATTGGAAGAGGGTCATGTGACACATCAAACTCATTGAGAATTTCATGAGAAATAAACAATGGTGTGCTTGGCTTTAACATAACTTTATTCTTTCATCTGTTATTTACAAGTTTATGACCACTTATAAAATGTGTTCAAAGTGCTGCCCATTGTGTTGGATTGTCAATGCAACCCTCTTCTCCCACTCTTGACACACTGATAGCAACACCCCAGTAGAAATGCTAGCACAGGCTTCCAATATCCGTTGTTTCAGATGCTGCACATCTCATATCTTCACAGCATAGACAAATGCCTTCAGATGACGGATGAGGCAAACTTTTTTGTGAATGGTGAAGGTAACAAACAAAACCACCACTATTGGTCTGACACTAACCCAGTGGATAGATCCCTCCAAGACTGCTGGAACACAAAAATTGATGGTGTGGTGTGGTATATGGGGTACAAAGATAGTGGGGCCATTCTTCATCAATGGAAACCTCAATGCTACTGGATATCTGAAATTGCTACATGATTCATATATCCAGTGGCATTGAGGTTTCCATTGATGAAGAATGGCCCCACCATCTTTGTACCCCATATACCACATCATACCATCAATTTTTGTATTCCAACAGTCTTGGAGGGATCTATCCACTGTGGGTTAGTGTCAGACCAATAGCAGTGTTTTTGTTTGTTAACTTCACCATTCACAAAACAATCTTTTGGGGTAGTTGTGGATGAGGCTTTATTTTCTCAAATGGTAAAGCTGCCCATTCTTTCTTGGCAAGATACAAAATCTGAAAAAGAAACCAGGAGCTACCATAGGGCGTTACCAACATAAATGAATCTTCTTTCGTCCAAAGGAATATGCTCCCTGATGCGGTTGTTAGTGTCACAACCACTACAATCGACAACACTTTTAACTTGGCTGCTGCAGTCTCCCCTTGATACAACGATTTTCATAAAAGTATATATAAAAAATATAAAAAAGTTTGGGTACATCGGTGGTTTTTCCTGATGAAGAGGTCTGTGAACCTTGAAACGCGTAGAATTAAAATCACCTTCATGCCAACCCTTTGTATTTGAATATTAATGGAATGATTGGCAGCGCGGTTTGAAAAAAACAAAAACATTTTTTATATTTTTTATATATACTTTTATGAAAATCATTCTTCTTGGCCTAAAGCCTCCCGTTCCTGTAAATTCCTGGGCTTTTTGCATGAACTGCGTGCTTGAGTTCTCCCCAGAGTGGCTCAATGATATTGAGGTCAGAAGACTGAGATGGCCACTTCCGAACCTTCACATTGTTCTGCTGTAGCCAATGACAGGTCGACATAGTCTTGTGCTTTGGATCGTTGTCATGTTGCAACATCCAAGTACGTCCCATGCGCAGCTTCTGGGCTGATGAGTGTAAATTTGCCTCCAGTATTTGCTGATAATGTGCTGCATTTATCTTCCCTTCAACTTTGTTTTCTGTGCTTTGTAGCTCACACATCCCCACATCCTCAGTGATTTACCCCATGCTTTACAGTAAGAATGGTGTTCCTTTCATCATAGGCTTTGCTAACACCTCTCCAAATGTAACGCTTATGGTTGTGGCCAAAAGGTCAATTTTGGACTCATCACTCAAAATTACCTTGTTCCAGAAGTTTGGAGACTTGTCTCTGTGCTGTTTGGGGTATTGTAGGCGAGATACTTTGTGTCATTTGTACAGTAATGGCTTTCTTCTGGCGACTTGACCATGCAGCCTATTTTTCAAGTGTCTTCTTATTGTACATCTTGAAACAGCCACACCGCTAGATTTCAGTGTGTCTTGAATTTCAGCTGATGTTATTTTTGGGTTTTTCTTTGCATCCCGAACAATTTTCCTGGCAGTTGTGGTCGAAATTTTTGTTAATCTACTTGATCCTGGTGTCGTTTTTACAGAGCCCCTGTTTTCCTTTGTTAATCACAGTTTGAACACTGCTGACTGGCATCATCAATTCCTTGAATATCCTTTTGCATCCCTTTCCTGTTTTATACAGTTCAACTGTCTTTTCCCATAGATCTGTGGACAATTCTTTTGCTTTCCCCATGACTCACAATCCTAAACATCAGTAGCTGGATGAAAGATGCAACAATCTTTCTGGATCCCAGAAACTCGCTCAGCTTTTAAGCACACACACTGATTACAAGCAAACATGTCACAGGTGAGGATATTACCTTTATTAGTCATTCAAACCCATTTGTGTCAAGTTCTTTGCATGTTATCAGGCCAAAATCAGTATGTGAACTGTTGATCAGAGTCATTTGAATGTTTTGGTTGTCATTATGAGTTAAAGAGGGAAAACACAGTAGTTTGACAATAAATAGCTTCACCCAACCACTAACTAAGAGTGTAAAAAAGTTTTTCCGTTATCGTTCTCTGAAAAAAGACCAAGAATGCAAAAAATCTGCCGGGGTATGTAAACTTTTGAGCACAACTGTATATGTGTTGTGTAATTCCCCAGCTTTTTCCCAGTAGCTAAATTTTGCAGCATCAAAAGGTGCAACAAGGCAAGCTGATGATTGTCTTATGCGGAAACCACCAGGACAGGAAGCCATAGATTGGTGTGTCTGAGGTATACAGCTTTTATATTATGGTGATCCCGGGTGCGCTGCTCTAAGCATCTCATTACTTTTCGGTGATTCATTATTGTGTGCTGCTCCTACATAATAGGAAATCAAACAGATGACTCAGAAGGGTTTGTACTGTCATGATTCTAGACAAAGGATTGATCTAATTTGGTAGTACAAAAGAATGGTGTAATGAGAAGCTTCTTTGCAGCTGTTATGAGCTTCCTTTTTGTATGTTTTAATAGACTCTAACACTAGTGACGATAGATAGCCGTCTTTCATCAATTATACTGTGAGAATTTGGTGTACGTCTATATGTAATTAGTCTGCTCTTTTTCTGAAATGGATTACATTACACTTGTTCACATATCATGCTGTGAAAAAGTAATTGCTCACTTACGGATTCTTCCCGCTCTTGGCCGCATTCAGACAGCCACATGAAAAAACGGATGATTCCCATTTAGCAACTTCATGGAGTCCATAAGTTTAGGTCAAAAATATACAAAGTCAAATACATTTTCCTAATTAAAGTGAATGTGCCTCCAGGTAAAACATGGTCAGTTTTTGCTTTTGTTTTAGGTGATCCCCTGAGAATCCAGGATTATTTTTTTTTTTAAATCTGCAATTTAGTTCAATAGATCCGGAGATGTGGTCTGTTTTATATAGTGTTAATTTTATATAGAGTTAAAGTGTTAAACAAGGAAGCGTTATTCACAGGATTCACTGGGGAAATACCTTTAAATGCCTACATAATTGCACTCTGTGTGCAATTTTCCCTGGGCAAATACCTTAAAGCACCAGCACGGCATCTTTTCAGTGCTGGAGTATAGCTTTAAGGCCACGGTCCCACTAGCGTGTAACATGGGAGACTCTTGCCGAGTCTCACATCGGCATCACCCAGCATGGACAGAAGTGTGCAGCTCCATAGAAATACACACAGCTGTACGCTCCTGTTTATAGACTGTGATATAGGTGATACGATGTGAGACTTGGTGAGTGTCTTGCAAGTGTGACTTTGGCCTAAATGTAAGTCCCCTACCAATGTTCTTATATTTACCCTCCAGCGGCTTCATCCTTTTTTGGCACCACTCAGCTCCTGAGGCTCCACCTTGTGCCCATAACCTTTGAAAAGTTTTTAATTAAAGTCTATGAGTGCCAAAACTAGGTCATAATGAGGCTTTATAGAGTTGCATTGATTTGTGAACTCCATGCACTCTATAAAACACTGGAAATGACAGCAGGTCCCAAATTAACAGGAGTGACAATGGAAAAAGATGAAGATGGCTGAAGATGAGTGTACGACAGGGGTCAGGGAATGTATATTTAAAGCACCACTCCAGAAGGGAAATAAACATACAGACATTGTGTAATTTTGGTTAGTAAGGAGGTGATGTCAGGTCCAGAGAGTTAGACCTGTGTAATCAGCGTAGAGATGGTACTGAAAGCCATAGGACTCTATCCCAAGCCATGGGGCAGATGGAGAAAAGTAGGGGTCCAAGAACTGAGCCTTGGGGGACACTGACAGATAGGGGATAATGTGAGGAGGTGGTTTGGGAGAGAGAGACACTGAATGTCTGGTCTGTTAGATATGAAGAGATCTAGGAGAGGGCCAAGTCTGTGACACCAAGAGATTTGAGGATCTGTAACAGGAGGGAATGCTCTACAGTGTCAAAGGCAGAGGACAGGTCTAGGAGGAGGAGGACAGAAAAGTCTTGCTTGCTTTTGGCAGTTAGAAGGTCATTGGTAACTTTAGTTAGGGCAGTAGGATAGAATAATGCAGTTGGAAGACAGATTGTAAGCGGTCAAAGAGGGAGCAGGAGGAGAGGTGGGAGGATGGTCATGCTGTTCCAGTAGTTTAGAAGCAATGGGGAGAAGTGATATGGGGCGATAGCTAGAAACAGAGGATGGGTAGAGGGAGGGCTTTTTGAGGATAGGTGTGATCAAGGTAAGTTTGAAGGATGAGGGGAAGACACCAGTATTTAGTGATAAGTTGAAGAGATGGGTTAGGGTTGGTATGAAGACTGTGGTGAGGTTGGGAATGAGGTGGGATGGGAGCGGGTCAAGGGCACTGGTGATGACGTGTGATCTTGACAGAAGGGAGGAGCTGATCTTTTGTCATGGGGGAAAAGCTGGCTTCGGAAGAGGAGGGCTGTGCAGTTATGGGGAGGGGCTGTGGGGACAGTGGATCAAAGCCTTCTCTGAAGTTATCAATCTTCTGATTGAAAAAAGAGGAAAAGTCATCAGCAGAGATAAGAGGAGAGGGAGGAGGTGCTGAGGAAAGGAGTAGAGAATTGAAAGTTTTGAATAGATGTTTAGGATTGTGAGACAGGGAGGTTATTAGAGATGAGAAGTAGGCTTGTTTTGCGGCAGTGAGTGCGGACTTGAAGTTAGTGAGGGACTGCTTGTATACAGCAAAGTGCTCAGTGGAGTGGGATCTCTTCCTTCTCAGCTTAGCAAGCCTGGATGAGTTCTTTAGTGAGGCTGGTGTGTCAGGGTTGCCTGTTTGCGCGAGTTTTGTTGTATGGAGAGAGGCAGCCAAATCGAGGGCTGTAGTTATTGTGGGTTTATATAGAGTCACAGCAGCATCTGTGTCATGTAAGAAAGCTATGTTTGTGAGAGGGAGAAGGGACTATGAGAATGAGTATAAATCAATATGTTTGAGATCTTGGGAGGATAAGCAAGTTTGTAAAGTAGGGGTTGTGCAGTAGGAGAGAAGAGGGAAGAGAATGTCAGTAGGTTGTGGTCAGAAAGGGGGAGGGGCGAGTTTGAGAGGTTAGTGAGGGAACATCTCAAACTCGCCCCTCCCCCTTTCAGGCAGCTGAAGATAAGGTTCATCTTATGAGCTGCTGCGGAGGACCAATTTGAGAGCCCAAAGGTCAGTCAGTGATAAAAGCTTAGAGGCAGTTGGGTGGGAAGTGTCAATGGGGATGTTGAAGTCACCCATGATAATAGTGGCGATGTCAGCAGAAAGGAAGTGAAGTAGCAAGGTGGCGAAGTGGTGAAGAAAAGCGGAGGGTGAACCTGCGGGGGCGGTAAATGACAGCCAGCTGAAGGTTGCAGGGAGAGTAGATGTGGACGGAAGGCACCTCAAAAGAGGGGAGAGTAAAGGAGGAAGGCAGTTGATATGGGGTAAAGGAGCAATTATCGGACAGGAGCAAGCCAACTCCTCCACCATGTTTGTTACTGGGGCGGGGGTGTGAGAAAGACTGAATCCACCATAATAAAGTGCAGCTGGAGAGGCTGTATCAGAGGTGGTGAGCCAGGTTTCAGTGATGCCAAGGAAAGAGAGTTTGTTAGTGATAAAGAGGTCATGGATATATGAAAGTTTGTTGCAGACAGAGTGTGCGTTCCAAAGGGCTCCAGGTAGAGGGACTGGGGAAGCAGGGGCTGGATGAATGGGTATAAAGTTATTAAGGTTGTGATAGTTTGTGTTGGATCGTGGATGTGGGTTAGAACTGACTGTGGAGATGTGATGAGGGGGTCCAGGATTTGGGGATTTGTCACCAGTAAATAGGAGAAGCAGAGAGAGTGTTAGAAGGCAGGAGCAGAAGAGGGCACGTGGTGGGCGTGCATGTCTGGAGACAAAGGATTGTATGTCAAGGAACAGTTCAGAGGAGGAGGTGTGTGTGGCTGGTTAGGATGGAGGAAGAGAGGATAGTAATGCAGCAAAACCTATGTGCTGCATGTCTTTTGCACTCTTATTGTTTCCTATTGGTAAAAAATCATTGGAAAAACACTTGAAGAATTGACATGAAAAATGCAGAGTTCAAATTCAGTCAGGAAAATAAATCAAGCTTTTGTGTGAGATTACTGAAATCTCTTTGATTTTGTCATTACTGTAAAAATACAGCTTATTTTCTGAAGAAGATAATGTGCAAAAAATCCATTGCATCCTTTCCAAAGTTCATCCGATCAATGGAGAAGCTCAGAGAACATGCCACTGCATTGTGCTTAGATAAGCATGTCGAAAAGGCAAAAGATTTAGCTTCTTTACAATGTTAGAACTTTAATTATAATCCATTAAGAAAATGAGATGTACATACTGTGCAAAAGATTGGGGTGATAAACCCACCTTAAGAACCAATAAGTTATGAGTACAACAGCATCTTAGTCCTGGTATGAACTGAGAACACTGTTGCGTTCAAAACATATAATTTCATTATTTTAACCCATTCATAACAAATTATGTAAATGTACATCAAACCATGCCTTTGATGACAAGCCAGCATCTTTCCCTACAGATGATGGCTGCTTTAATTATTAATTGGCCATAATGTGCCTTTAATTACCACGGCTGTTAGCCTGTTAAATGCCTCTGTCAATCTCTGACAGTGACATTTAACATGCACCGACTGGGGGGCATAATTCCATATGCTGTAAGTATTGTGATAACGACCAAGGGAGGGGGGGTCTGCTGATGACCCACGTGCCTACTATGATCATTTTGCTGTTTTTTTTTTGTAGAGAAAAACATTTAATTGCCTTCTAAAAAAAATACTGTATATAAATAGCATAAACCTGTATGTACTGTGCATATTAAAAATAAACATTTGTTGGTAGGAGAATAGAAATCAGGACAGAATATCAGCTGTTATCCCAGGCTGTAATATTTGTATACTCTTACTTCCTCCTCTGCCCAGGAACTAATAATAATAAAAATTGTATTTATATATATAGATATATATATATTCCACAGGACTTTACAATTTAGAGGGTATACGATACAATACAAAACAATACAATAATATAATACAATGCAATAATATGATAAAATATAGTACGGACAATATGAGACAAAATAAAATTCTGAAACCATGAAGAGTGAGGTCCCTGCTCGCAAGCTTACAGTCTATGAGGAAATAGGGGGGGCAAAAAAGGTAATGGTAAAAAGTGCCATCATATACAGTTGTGGCCAAAAGTATTGACACCCCTGCAATTCTGTCAGATAATAATCAGTTTCTTCCTGAAAATGATTGCAATCACAAATGTTTTGGTATTATTATCTTCATTTAATTTGTCTTCAATGAAAAATCACAAAAGAGAATGAAGCAAAAAGCAAAACACTGATCATTTCACACAAAACTCCAAAAATGAGTCAGACAAAAGTATTGGCACCCTCAGCCTAATACCTGGTTGTACAACCTTTAGCCAAAATAACTGCGATCAACCGCTTCCGGTAACCATCAATGAGTTTCTTACAATGCTCTGCTGGAATTTTAGACCATTCTTCTTTGCCAAACTGCTCGAGGTCCCTGATATTTGAAGGGTGCCTTCTCCAAACTGCCATTTTTAGATCTCTCCACAGGTGTTCTATGGGATTCAGGTCTGGACTCATTGCTGGCCACCTTAGAAGTCTCCAGTGCTTTCTCTCAAACCATTTTCTAGTGCTATTTGAAGTGTGTTTTGGGTCATTGTCCTGCTGGAAGACCCATGACCTCTGAGGGAGATCCAGCTTTCTCACACTGGGCCCTACATTATGCTGCAAAATTTGTTGGTCTTCAGACTTCATAATGCCATGCAGACGGTCAAGCAGTCCAGTGCCAGAGGCAGCAAAGTAACCCCAAAACATCAAGGAACCTCCGCCATGTTTGACTGTAGGGACCGTGTTCTTTTCTTTGAATGCCTCTTTTTTTCTCCTGTAAACTCTATGTTGATGCCTTTGCCCAAAACGCTCTACTTTTGTCTCATCTGACCAGAAAACATTCTTCCAAAATGTTTTAGGCTTTCTCAGGTAAGTTTTGGCAAATTCCAGCCTGGCTTTTTTATGTCTCGGGGTAAGAAGTGGGGTCTTCCTGGATCTCCTACCATACAGTCCCTTTTCATTCAGACGCCGACGGATAGTACGGGTTGGCACTGTTGTACCCTCGGACTGCAGGGCAGCTTGAACTTGTTTGGATGTTAGTCGAGGTTCTATCTCCACAATCCGCACAATCTTGCGTTGAAACCTCTCGTCAATTTTTCTTTTCCGTCCACATCTAGGGAGGTTAGCCACAGTGTCATGGGCTTTAAACTTCTTGATGACACTTCGCAGGGTAGACACAGGAACATTCAGGTCTTTGGAGATGGACTTGTAGCCTTGAGATTGCTCATGCTTCCTCACAATTTGGTTTCTCTAGTCCTCAGACAGTTGTTTGGTCTTCTTTCTTTTCTCCATGCTCAATGTGGTACACACAAGGACACAGGACAGAGGTTGAGTCAACTTTAATCCATGTCAACTGGTTGCAAGTGTGATTTAGTTATTGCCAAAACCTGTTAGGTGCCACAGGTAGTTACAGGTGTTGTTAATTACACAAATTAGAGAAGCATCACATGATTTTTCTAACAGAGTCAATACTTTTGTCCACCCCCTTTTTTATGTTTGGTGTGGAAATATATCCAATTTGGCTTCAGGACAATTCTTTTTGTGTTTTTTCATTGAAGACAAATTAAATGAAGCTAATAATACCAAAGAATTTGTGAGTGCAATCATTTTCAGGAAGAAACTGAGTATTATCTGACAGAATTGCAGGGGTGTCAATACTTTTGGCCACAACTGTATGGTCCAGCCATCAATATAATAAATAGGGCATTCACATAATGCTGCATGAACCGGTCAGCAGCCAGGATCTGTACAATTACAGTGCTATGTAGTGCATGGGGGCTGTAGAAAGATGATGCAAGAGGCCAGATTTGGAGAGGGACAGAATGGGAATAATTAGACAGATGACGTGAGGAGATAGGCTAATTTAAAAAGATGCATTTTTAACGCTGGCTTAAAGCTATAGATATTTGGAATGAATGGAATTGTTCTTGGTAGTCCATTCCAGAGAATTGGCGCTGCTCGTGAGAAGTCTTGAAGGCGAGAGTGAGAGGTTCGGATTGTAGCTTAAGGCCCCGTTACACACTGTGATGTCCCAATGATCCCACCAACGATCGGGATCGCTGGAACATCGCTATTTGTTCACTGGTGAGCTGTCACACAGGCAGACTCACCAGTGATCAGCGACCAGCGAGAACGCTGGTAACCAGGGTACACATCGGGTAACTAAGCATAGCACTGCACTTAGTTACCCGATGTTTACCCTGGTTACCATGTCCCAGTGTGTACTGTGTGGGCTGGGCATCGGCTGGGAGGTCGTTGATCGTTGGGCTCCCACTGTCACACACGGCGATGCTAGCCACCCAGGGGGAGACCAACAATTGAAAAATGGCCCTGGCCATTTACCAACGATAAGCCATCAGCGAGCTGATCGCTGGTCGTTGGTACATGTGTGGCACCCTGTGCAGGGCACCACATGATCTCTTGGGACATGGATGGGAAGTACACAGCAAGCAGACCCCACTAACAAACAACACTTTTCACCCCAGACCTGTAGGGGGAGCTCCACTGGTTGCCTTAAACCAGTTTCCCCTATAAATACGGGTCCTGGAGGGAGAAACACCAGAGTGTGCAGTCACTAAAGAACTGTAAACAGCTGAGTGAGCTGACCTGGTACTGGAGCCACACTAGGCCCATACCAGAGACACCTGGAAAGTGGTAGACCCTTAGAATAGGGGTCACAGGAACAGGAGAGAAGCAAGTACTAAATAGGGGCAGAGGAGTCATTCAGACTCACCCTAACAGAGTTCCGGTCACTGGGTCCGAGCTACAAGGACGCAGTACAGACTTTGTAGAGAAACCAGCACTACAAATAGGGGGTTTAGCTCCCCGGACACCCGAAGCACCACCAAATGAGAGCCCAGAGTTGTAGAGCCTGACAGGAGTCCCATAGATGTGCCCTCAGTGCAGCAAATCCGGGTGCGAAGAGACACACAAGAAAGTGCAGTAACGGTTTGGTCAGGTTTCATACCCGCCAGCCTCCAGCAGAACAGCGTACACTAGGAAGCCTAGAACACTGCTTGCTGTGGAAAGTCCTGAAGTGTTTTACCTCATCTCCGGTCGAGTGTACCCGTCAACACCAGTAAAAGGTACCAAAAGACTGTATGTGTACATGTCCCTCCTTCCAGTCGCACTACACCGACCGTGCTACCCTATTCCCCTCAATTCCACTAACTGCCACGGGGAACCCCCACTCGCCCTGTAGGGAGCGGTTCCATCTAACTGCCGCACATCACCCCGGAGGTCTGATAGTGCATTCTCCCATAGATATTACTAATCCCATGGTAAAATGCAGCTCTGTGTTTTGAAAAAAACTTAATATGAATTTTTCTCAAAATGCAGGAAAATCTGTTTTTTTTTTTTTTCATTTTCTGCACAATCAATAAAACAATATATGTGGACAGAGTTTCCTGCTTCACACTGGAAACAAAATCACAGCTTTATATTTGCATAGATTAACATGAAACCATGGTAAAAACAAATCACAAAAACACAGCAAAAACCCTATAAATATATGCACTGTGTTAATATAGTGTGTCGCCCAGGGTTTATGGGGACTCGGGTACCCGGGGTGTGCTGTAGAGGGGATGTCACTGGTGGCCTGCCCAGACCCGTAGCCCTGGCGATTAGCCAAAAATGTTGGGGGAATAGTAATAAAGAGTTTGTCTCATGACGCCACTTGCAGATTCTGGTGATGGGCACCAGCGCTGCTTCAGACGTCTGGGGGAGATGGTACTGCAGCTTGGATGGAGCAGCTCCCTGCAGGTGGAGATGAGCCCCCGGGGCAGACCAGCACTGATGGTAGTGGTGCTGGTTGTTGTTTGGAGTGTAAGGGCTCCGTTACACTGAGTGACGCTCCAGCGATCCCGACAGCGATAACGACCTGGCCGGCATCGCTGGAGCGTCGCTACCTGGGGAGCTGTCAAACAGGCAGATCTCCTCAGCGACCAGGGACCATGGAGCCACCTCCACGTCGCTGGAAGCGGGAGGACACTGGTAACTATGATAAACAGCGGGTATCTAGGAGCGCGCGCTGCCTAGATACACGGTGTTTATCATAGATACCAGTGTCCTCCCTGCTTTCAGGCTGCGCTAAGCAGGGAGGACGCTGGTAACTATGATAAATAGCGGGTATCTAGGCAGCGCACGCTGTCTAGATACCCCGTGTTTATCATATATACCAGTGTCCTCCCTGCTTACAGGCTGTAGGATACTGCGCATTTGTAGGATACTCCAGAACTACAGAGAACCCCGTCACACCATGGAGGCTTCAGCCACCTGGTCCCCCTGTGGGTCAAGGAGAGGGAGCCAGACACTGCAGTGTTCCACCACAGTGATCAGAGAGGGTAACCCGTGGACCGTACAGGAGGAGAGGATAGATATCAGAGTCAGGAAGAGAGAGGAGGCCAGTCTGGCTGCATGCACGCTGGGCTTCGATTACAGAGGAGACCTTATACCCACTTGCTGTGGGGACCCACTGTGCACCTGGTCACCTGTCAGTGCCCTGGACATCTTCACCTGCGTACCACCAGTAAAAGGTAAAAGAGAATTCTGCAGTGTGTGTGTGTCATTCCTCTCAGTTCCCGGTGCCCCACATAGACTGCTCCAACACTCCCCATCCTATCTACAACGCCACTCCAATCTGCCCCTTCACACTCCACTGCTCCGGAGGTCCAGCCATACCTGTAGAGGACTTTGCCAACTAGCCACATTACCATCTACCACCGGCGGACTGTGGCGGCGCTGGTGACTCCTCACCAGAAACTACAGGTGGCGTCACGACAACTGTATATAAAATCCCCTGTAAATTTAACCCCCTTTTTGAAGATATACCCAGGACATGGGATCAGGCGCCGCCACCATTCCCCGTGAACAGCAGACGCTACCCCTGAAGCCTGATACCCGAGTACCCCAAAGCCTGGGCTCAACACGTTTGCTGCCTAGATACCTGGTGTTTACCATGGTTACCAGCCTGTGAGGTCGCTAATCGTTGCTCTCTCACTGTCACACGCAGCGATGCGTGCTGACCAGAGGGAGCGCAACGACCAAAAAATGATAGGGACCTGATCGCTGCTAAGTGTCACACTTAGCAAGATCGTTAGTGAGATCGCTGTTGTGTCACAAAACCTGTGACATTGCAACGATCTCGCTAACGATCTCGTTATGTGTGACGGGGACTTAAGGATGACCTGCGGAGCAGTGCAGCAGTTGATGTGAAAGAAAAACACCGAAGCTTTCTTGCTCTACATGGGTACTTTACTCTGTAAACCAGTTCAAATGGCAGTTCAGGTTACAGCACAAACAGTCTATAATCAGGTAGCTGGTCGGGTAGTCACAGAGGTTTGCAAGGTCATTCAGCTGATTCCGTAGTATACTCTCTCTTGTCAATACCGTGTCCTGCTGCTAAAACCTGCCCCGGAACAGCCCTGTTGTATACCAGGCCCATTGGGGTGCTGTGAGATTCCCTTCTTCTCCCTCCCTGAAGGGGCTCTACCTTTGGTGGGCGATCCTGGTGAGGCTGCACTTTCTAGACAGGGTGTCAGAGTTGATGAACTGACCCATGACGACCGGTGTAGATGGCTCAGCAGATGGACTCCCTGCACCATATCCTCGGAGCCGGTACTCCGTTAGATGGACCAGTGTTCCCCCGGAGTATGGGTGCTCTGATATGGGGTCCCCTTTATATTTTCCTGGGCTGCCTTTCTCTCTCAGGCCCCCTCCCTGGGAGTTTTACCTTCTCAAGCTCCTCTTCCTTTCTCTCCTCGGGACGAACTAGAACCACCTGTTTTTCACTTCCCTGCTCCCCTAACTCTCCCCCTAGGGACTGGGCTCCAACCATTTGCCTAGGCTCAAGTATGGGAGTCCTTTGATGGGATCTACTTGCAAACCTTACCCTCCCCTGTGACAGGAATAGCTGCACACTCGTTTGTGGGTGCAGTACCCCTACTGTGGCGCACTGACGAGTGGGGCGCCACATTCCCCCTTGGTAGAATACACTCGTCCGCGAGTGTGTCTGCCTGGTACAGGTGTAGAGCAAATTATTATATTTTAGTAAACCACAACCTCAACAGCTACTATCTACAGTATTTACGCATTGTTCTTTTTCCCTTTATGGGAGACATCATAATTAAACGTTGCAAACATTATTAACTTTCATCGGCCTCACGAGGACTGGTAAACACTGTGCAGATCCAGCGGTAATAGTTAGTTACCAAGCAAGTGTCCTATGTCACCTCTGGGTTGCTTTGGAATCAAACATGGAATCACACAAGAGTCTCTGGCTTAAAACTTTACAGTCCAGGCTGAAACATAATTAACGGGGAAAAACAGGGCTCAGAGTTTCTCATTAAAGTCTATGAGTCTCCATTATTCAGTAGGGATTCAACACATAATTAACTATCTACAGTCCAGGTAACGTTCATGCGGTAAGGTTCTGTATTTTACAGACGGGACACATGGATGGTGTACCAACCCATTGGTCCTGCATGGCATTCATATGTTACTTGGTATAAGTCCCGTTCTGGGTGACCTCTGCGGAGATGCGGTTCGACGTCTCTTCTCCCCACAAAAACATCGTCTTTTAATCCCGATTCTCTGATAAATCCCCACCCGTCCCTTATGTGGAAAGACACTATGGTACCTGCCTTTCATAATTCCAATGGTAACGGGGGTTGCCGGCGGGCATCATCGCGGGCTTGGTGGCTCTCCATCTCCGGCTGCCACCACT